>SJYC01021101.1:0-14058 GCA_006408675.1 Madoqua kirkii
AAAGTAATGTCTCTGCTTTTGAATATGCTATCTAGGTTGGTCATAACTTTTCTTCCAAGGAGTAAGCATCTTTTAATTTCATGGCTGCAGTCACCATCTGCAGTGATTTTGGAGCCTCCAAAATAAAGTCTGACACTGTTTCCACTGTTTCCCCATCTAGTTCCCATGAAGTGATGGGACCGGATGCCATGATCTTCATTTTCTGAATGTTGAGTTTTAAGCCAGCTTTTTCACTCTCCTCTTTCACTTTCATCAAGAGGCTTTTAGCTCCTCTTCACTTTCTGCCATAAGGGTGGTATCATCTGCATATCTGAGATTATTGATATTTCTCCCAGCAATCTTGATTCCAGCTTGTGCTTCTTCCAGCCCAGCGTTTTTCATGATGTATTCTGCATATAAGTTAAATGAGCAGTGTGACAATGTACAGCCTTGATATGCTCCTTTTCCTATTTGGAACCAGTCTGTTGTTCCATGTCCAGTTCTAACTGGTGCTTCCTGACCTGCATATAGGTTTCTCAAGAGGCAGGTCAAGTGGTCTGGTATTCCCATCTCTTTCAGAATTTTCCACAGTTTATTGTAATCCACAGAGTCAAAGGCTTTGGCATAGTCAATAAAGCAGAAATAGATGTTTTTCTGGAACTCTCTTGCTTTTTCCACGATCCAAAGGATTTTGCAATGTGATCTCTGGTTCCTCTACCTTTTCTAAAATCAGCTTGGACATCTGGAAGTTCACAGTTCACGCATTGCTGAAGTCTACCTTGGAGAATTTTGAGCATTACTTTACTAGCATGTGAGATGAGTGCAATTGTGCGGTAGTTTGAGCATTGTTTGGCATTGCCTTTCTTTGGGATTGGAATGAACAGTGACCTTTTCCAGTCCTGTGGCCACTGCTGAGTTTTCCAAATTTGCTGGCATATTGAGTGCATGCAGCACTTTCACAGCATCATCTTTCAGGATTTGAAATAGCTCAACTAGAATTCCATCACCTCCACCAGCGTTTTAAGTAGCGATGCTTTCTAAGGCCCACTTGACTTCACATTCCAGTAAGTCTGGCTCTAGGTGAGTGATCACACCATCATGATTATCTGTGTCGTGAAGATCTTTTTTGTACAGTTCTTCTGTGTATTCTTTCTACCTCTTCTTAATATCTTCTGCTTCTGTTAGGTACATACCATTTCTGTCCTTTATCAAGCCCATCTTTGCATGAAAAGTTCCCTTGGTATCTCTAATTTTCTTGAAGAGATCTCTAGTCTTTCCCATTCTGTTGTTTTCCTCTATTTCTTTGCATTGATCTCTGAGGAAGGCTTTCTTATCTCTTCTTGCTATTCTTTGGAACTCTGCATTCAAATGCTTATATCTTTTCTTTTCTCCTTTGGTTTTCACCTCTCTCCTTTTCACAGCTATTCGTAAGGCCTCCCCAGATAGCCATTTTGCTTTTTTGCATTTCTTTTCCATGGGGATGGTCTTGATCCCTGTCTCCCGTACAGTGTCACGAATCTCATTCCATAGTTCATCAGGCACTCTATCAGATCTAGGCCTTTAAATCTATTTCTCACTTCCACAGTATAATCATAAGGGATTTGATTTAGGTCATACCTGAATGGTCTAGTGGTTTTCCCTACTTTCTTCAATTTGAGTCTGAATTTGGTAATAAGGAGTTCATGATCTGAGCCACAGTCAGCTCCTGGTCTTATTTTTGCTGACTGTACAGAGCTTCTCCATCTTTGGCTGCAGCTGCAAAGAATATAATCAATCTGATTTTGGTGTTGACCATCTGGTGATGTCCGTGTGTAGAATCTTCTCTTGTGTTGCTGGAAGAGGGTGTTTTCTATGACTAGTGCATTTTCTTGGCAAAACTCTATTAGTCTTTGCCCTGCTTCATTCCGTATTCCAAGGTCAAATTCGCCTGTTACTCCAGGTGTTTCTTGACTTCCTACTTTTGCATTCCAGTCCCCTATAATGAAAAGGACATCTTTTGTGGGTGTTAGTTCTAAAAGGTCTTGTAGATCTTCATAAAACCGTTCAACTTCAGCTTCTTCAGCGTTACTGGCTGGGGCATAGACTTGGATTACTGTGATATTGAATGGTTTGCCTTGGAAACAACAGAGATCATTCTGTCATTTTTGAGACTGCATCCAAGTACTGCATTTCAGACTCTTTTGTTGACTATGATGGCTACTCCGTTTCTACACACACTCTTATTTTACACCAAAGCTTAAGAAGCCTGTGTCTGACTTTGCATATTCGCAGGACAGAAGCAGACGCAGTGCCTGAGGGGCTGCTACAGTCGGGCACACTGACAAGGATGAAAGTTCAATGTCATTCAATTCAATTTAAAGCAGCTAAACTGAAGCTTCTCTTAAATTCACCAGTGTCATCAATGAATGACATTGACATGCCTCATTGTGAGGAGAGAAGCAGGAAAAACTACAGAAGCACAGCTGCCTGGACCACTCAATGTAGAAATAAACTGCTCCTCCTCTGCGGCAACGGAATCTCCAGAAGGGATGGCTGGCCCTGGAGATGGAAGACTTAGACTCGAGGCCTGGTTCTTTTTCTTACTAAGTGGGTGGTTTTGCGTCAGTCATTTAAATCGATGAGCTCCTCTTTCCTCTCTGTAAGATGGAAACAGCCATCCCTTATTAGGGCTTCCCTTTGCTGGAAGGTGCCAGCATTCCCCTGCCTAATTCTCCCAGCAACCTGAGAAGGGAGGCAAATTTATCATCATATTTGTGAGGAGACCAAGCCTGGAGAGACGGTTGCCAGCCCAGTGACAAATATGTAAAAGTTCATTTCTATCTATCTAATTATACTTAGAATTATTGATACTGTAAAGATTTTCTAAATTTGGAATTAGAATGCAGCATAATTAATATTTATTTTGTAAAACTGATCATTCTAATGACATTAAGAAAATGTTAAATTTTGTTCATGATATATTAATGAAGAAAATATTGTAGAAAGGCTAGTGTATTTGTAAAGATTTCTGTACATAACACTATCAACAATAAGAATAAAAGAAATGTGTAAAGAAAGGAAGAGGTATTGATGCTTAATGAAACAGAGTGTTTTTGCTTTTTGGTTTTTTAGTTTTTATAACAGTCAATATGAAGGATAAATTATTATTGAAGACCTGAATAAATGAAGAATTCTTATATAAAGACTCTCCCAGAAAAACTGATTTTCAAATTAGTGGCCTATCTATAAGTTATTGTGTGGAAATAGTCCAAAAGAATGGGGAAAAAATGACTGAGGGATTAATTTTAAAAGAAGTCAATTTAAAAAGCAATGAGTTAATATTGATTTTACAGGCTGTTAAGAAGGCCATTTCAGTTTTCTGAAGTCAATTAAAGCTCTAAATAGTTGTCTTGTTTTGTTTCTCCTGGGCTAACTAGATAAAGCTTTAAAGGTATCTGTCACTGTCTTGGGATCAGAAAGGTAGCAGAAGACACGGTTAAGACCAAGGCCACGTGGGCACGGCTGAAGACCCTCGGCATCACCTTGCCGTATGTTGTCTTGTACTTTTGTTTTATTTGTTGCCTCTCATTCGATGTCCTGCTTGATAAGATTTCGATGATGGCGGCTTCATCAGTTCCTAAAGTGCAGGAAAAAGAAACAAAACCACAGTGAGCGAGAAACAAGCTGGAAGTTTATTTTAGTCCAGCTGGAGAAGCCGGGATAGAGGTCACAGACTTTGGTGTAACCTAGATGGACCATTTGACTTTAATATCTTGTGCTGATAACTGTATTTTCTTTATTCACTTCACAAGTATCCATTGAGGTCCCACATTGCATAAAGCACAGTACTAGCAATTGTAGTGGAAAGAGGAACAAATATAGTATATCCCTTAATTTCACTGTTCAACATAAATGTAAGAGAAATGAAAACTTACGTCTGCACAAAACTTGTATTCAAGTGTTCACAGCAGCATCATTATACTGGTCAAAAGGTGCAAACCACTTGACTGTCCATCAGTGGATAATGGAAAAATGAACCAAGCCATATTCATTTGGTGGAATGTTACTTGGCCAGAAAAAGAAATGGAGTACCGATATATTTGACAATGTGAGTGGACCTTAAGCACACCACGGTAAGTGAAAGAAACCAGTCACAGAAGATGAAGTATTATGATTCCATTCATATGGAAGTCCAGCAGAGGGAAGTCTATATTAAGACAGAAAGAAGAACAGTGGCTGAAGGTGGGGTGGGCAGAGAGGTGATAGCTCAAGTGTAGGAGGTTTCTTTTTAAGGTGATGAAAATGCTCTAAACTGACCATGGTGATGGTGTCATACATTACCACATTAAAAACAACTGAGTACATTAAAAACAACTGAGCACTTTAAATGGGTGAATTGTATGGTGTGTCTTATAGCTCAAAAAAAAAAAAAAAGCTGTTAAAATGATATGTTCCTTGGCCTCTAATTACTTAAAATGGAATGGAAAAGGTTAAGACAAAAGGCCCAAATTGCTACAGTATCAGGCCCATTCATAAACTTGTTAATTTCAGAGAAAAGTCCTAATCGGGAGCTTGAGGGGTAGTTACCCCTTAAACTCCTTTGAACCACACTTTTCCCCTCATGCTCAAAGTAATCCTTGTTCATCATAGGTGAAAGTGAAAGTCACTCAGTTATGTCCAGCTCTTTGCCACTCCATGGACTATACAGTCCTTGGAATTCTCCAGGCCAAAATTGGAGTGGGTAGCCTTTCCCTTTTCCAGGGGATCTTCCCAACCCAGGGATCGAACCCAGGTCTCCCGCACTGCAGGAGGATTTGTGATCAATCCTGAAATGATAATGACTAAGAAAGAAGGGCAGCGTGTCATTTTTAGAACCTGGACACAGGATGGGAAGGGGCTTCCCAGGTGGTGCTAGTAGTCAAGAACCCTCCTGTCAATGCAGGAGACATAAGAGATGCAGGTTCGATTCCCTGGTAGAGGGCAACCCACTCCAATGTTCTTGCCTGAAGAATCCCATGGACAGAAGAGTCTGGTGGGCTACAGTGCATAGGATCGAAAAGAGCTGGACATGACTGAAGTGACTGAGCACGCACGCAGGCACAGAGTAGCAAAGATGTCCCAGGGGTTGAGGTATGGGAATGAAAAAGACTACTTGATCAACAAACCTTGAATTCAATTTCTTCAGACTAAGTTCAAGTCCTGGCTCCACCCTTAAACCAGACGACAAATCATCAGATTCTGGAGCGTTTCTGCCTGTTCCTAGCCCTCCTCTCATGTCCGCTGCCTGTAAATAGTGTGTGCTGGCAAAGACTTGAAGTGTTTGGCCCCAGCCCACATCGCTTTATTTGGAAAGTCAGTGCTGGGACTTAGAAAGACTGCGCTGACCCAGGGGTTGGAGGGCTGTGCGCTGCTCCTAGGAAAGCCACAGCTCCATGTCTGTGGACTGTTTGATCTCAAGGACTAGTTCCACCTTTAGAATTCCAGGAAGATCTAGCACTTTGATTCCAGCTGGAAACCCAGAAAATTTTAGGATGAACTCACTTGCAAAAATAGCGTTCGCTGCCTGCCTCACTCCGACTCACTCCCAAAGCTATTTCTGCCGTCCCTCCTCATTTCCTCCTGCAGCCTCGCCTACGGAATCTGTATGCAGTTACTTCCTCTGCGACATGATGTCTTTTTAACCTCTGAGTGCTGGAAATCTCACCTCGGAAGGGATTTTTTTTCTCATTAAAAAATCTCTGAATCCAACTCCTTCTTTTTTTTTTTTTTCCATGTGGGCTGCTCCGTGGGGATCCTGCCTTACTCTCACCTTTTCTGGTCAGAATTCACTGTTCTGAGTGGCCTTTCTGCTGTACAGATCAGCCTGCTCACCCTTCTGCTTCAAACCATTCCATCTAGGCCCCTTTAGATCCAGAACAACAGCCTGGACTCTTCTCTGCCCGCAAGCCCTTCTGTTAGCTTTGCGCCCCTCACCTTCACTCCCATTCCTCCTTCAGGACTCAGCTCGCTGGACTCTCCTGGGAAGAGATGGACACTCCTTCTTGGGTCGCTCCTATTGCCCTTCCTCCTCTGCCATCCCTTACTGCAAGTTCCATGGGAGCAGGGGGCACTGCTCATTGCAATCTCCACACAGAAGGCTCTCAGTATTCATCAGACCTGACTTGCTGAGTGAAGGAATGTTTAAATGCATGGGAACGTTTGCACTGCATTTTGACGGCACTGGTCTCTGCGTGGGTGTAAAGCTGTGTGCTCTACTCAGGCACTCTGTTCGTAGCAGGTGATATGATGTGTGTGTGTGTGTGTGTGTGTGTGTGTGTGTGTGTGCTTGTGTTAGACTCTTTTCAACCCCATGGACTCTAACCTGCCAGGCTCTTCTGTCCATGGAATTTTCCAGGCCAGAATACTGGAGTGGGTTGCCATTTCCTTCTCTAGAGAATCTTTCCGACTTGGGAATCAAACTCGAGTCTCCTGTATCTCCTTCACTGGTAGGCAGATTCTTTACCTCTCAGCACCCTGGGAAGCCTGTACTTAGCAGGGACCAACAGGAAATCCTCTGCTCCGATGCTTCAGTCAACCTGCTGTTGCTGCTGCTAAGTCGCTTCAGTTGTGTCCGACTCTGTGCGACCCCATAGACGGCAGCCCATCAGGCTCCCCCATCCCTGGGATTCTCTAGGCAAGAATACTGGAGTGGATTGCCATTTCCTTCTCCAATGCATGAAAGTGAAAAGTCAGTCAAAGTCATTCAACCTATATCTGCATAATTCAGGACAACTGAGTTAAAATTTTAAAGGTAAGGCTTTTAAGACTTCCCTTCCTGCAATACTTTTTAACAGGAGAGCAGAGCAGTCTGGGGCTGGCCCAGCAGCAGCCTGGAGGTGAGGGGGGCAGCAACTGAAAGTGACTTGATTTCCCTCAAGCTGTTTGAGTCTAGGCATCAGGTTTATGTGGGGAACTTTTCCACTACTGGATCAAGAAGCGCTTTACTGAACAATGACTTCATCTTGTACTTCACAGTACGTGTGTCATATAAGCAGTCTGTGCAGGGGAACAATTTCCTGTAAACATTTACAATGGTTTGAGGCACTGGGGCCAGTCCCCAGAGATTCTGGGAAAGACTAATTTTTTTTTTTAATGAGGAAAGAAGGAACCTCAGCCTTGACTGTGCATAGAACACAGTAATTACACAGTCAAGATCAGAAGGTGGTGATCATCAGCCTTGGAGGCCCAAGAGCCTCCTGACTTTGGCTTTTCCAGCAATTTTCTGGGAAGACACGGAGCTGAGTTTCAGCAGCATGGTGGGGAGCTGAGTTTCTGCTGGGTTGGAAGCAACCTCCCTGTTACCCTCCCTGATGAGTGACCACTTCTCAGCAGGCCCCAGAGCCAGCCAGAGCCACCCTCCAACAGCGCCGTGGCGGCTTCCTCTAAGACCCGTTTCTGTATTTTTCAGAAGGAGAAACGGCAAACCTCCTTTTGCATTTCTGAGAGGATGATGAATGTTGGGGTCCGTGCGCTATCAGATTAAGGCATTATCTACAGGAGGGATCTGCTGGGATGGGGGTTCACAGAGCCTCGAGAGGAAGGCCTAATGGGGGTCAGTGTCAAGGGTTTTGGGTTAACCAAGACCCAGACCAAGTGTCCAAGGTACTTAGGAGCTAGGGAAGCATAAGCACCAAAGATGTGAAAAGGAAATTTGCCAGTTTAGCGTTATTTGGAAAAATCAATTGTTATTTTATGGAATAACATTCTTGTGGATTTTTTTTAATTGGAGTACAGTTGTTTTACAATTTTGTATTAGTTTCTTTTTCTGTATCAAAGTTAATCAGCCATACTTATATACATATCCCCTCTCCCTTGGATTTTCTTCCCATTTAGGTCACCACAGAGTCCTCAGTAGACTTCCCTGTCTATGCAGTAGGTTCTCATTAGCTCTCTGCTTTCTATTGTAGTGTATATATGTCAATCCCAATTTCCCAGTCATTCCACCACCCTTTCCCTGCTTGGGGTCCATATGTTTGTTCTCTATGTCTGTATTTCTATTTCTGCTTTGCAAATAAGTTCACCTGTAGCATTTTTCTAGAATCCATATATATGTGTTAATATACAATATTTGTATTTCTCTTTCTGGCTTGCTTCATTCTGTATGACACACTCTAGTCAATCCATATCTCTACAAATGGTCCAGTTTAACTCTTTTTTTATGGTTAAGTAATATTGCATTCTTATTATTTTGACTTTCATAGGTGGGTGAATGAGTGGGAGCCCACATAACCTTTTTGATCCCTAGGGCCTTTAATCTCTATGCAACATAGTGGTTGCATGTGGTTACTGAGGATGCAAAATGTGGCTGGTCCAAGTTGAAATGTTCTGTAAGTGTAGAATATATATAGTCCTTTGATGACTTAATGTGAAAGATGGAATGTCAGGTATCTCATGAATAACTTTGAAATTGGCTATCAGTTGAAATGATATTTGCAATACAGTATTGAGTTAACTAAAATATATTGTTAAAATTAATTTCACCTGGATTTCAAAATTTGGCTTCTCAAAAATTAAAAATGACCCATATGTCTCACTATGATGGCTAGTGGACAGCATGGCCCTAGAAATTTAAATCCACCCTTGGCAGGGCTGGTATAGCAGTAAGATAAGTATGTGGTCTTACAGATGAGTTTTGCCAATGATAAAATTTTGCTTGGACTTACTAACAGAGGTTGGAATTCTAGACCTTTATCCAAATGATAGCTTTTCATGATGGCTCTAGGTCCAATCACCCCATCCTCATTTCATAACTCTTTGACTTTGGACAAGTATTTAACCTCTGAGCCTTGGCATTCTCGTTTGTTAAGTCATTACAGTACAATCTTACAGGATTGTCAGGAAGTTACAAAAGATGATGTGTGTGGTACCCAGTTTAGCACTTGGCACGTAGAAGGGACTCTCCAACAGTCACCAGCACAAGAGTGGTTCCACCTCGTGGCCACACCCAAGTGGAGGCAGGGGAGAACACAGCATGACTTTGACATTCAGTAGGTGCTGCATCAGTGCTTGGCGAACTAAATTCGTGTGGTAGCTAAGAACTCAGGGATTTATCAGAAATCACAGCTGACTCATTCCACACCCACTTCAGCCCCTGTCTCCAGCCCACATCCAGATGTCAGCTCTCATTCAGGAGGCAGCAGGGAAACACCTGTGAGGCTGGCTCAGGCCCTCAGAACTATAAACATCCTGACACTCACAGGCAAGCATGCCTCCTGATCAGCCAGCCAGGATGTGAGCAAGGACCAGCTCCTCTCTGCTGAGCTCACCTCTGATGCCCCCCAAACCGAACAACCTGGTTGTCATCCTTCATTTCCAGCCCTCCCACCTCTGAATTATTCAACAATACTTACTATGTAGAAATCCCTTCTACTACTTCCCGCCACATTGTCTTCAACCCCAGCTCCTTTGGGATTTCAGCGTTTCTTGGGCAAGGTAGACTATTCTATAGTTGGATAGTTCCTTCTACGGAAACAAAAGATGTCTTTCTAGAACTTCCACTGTGGATCCCAGGTCTTTCTCCTGGAGTCACCCAAAAAGTTTAAATGGCCATCTTCTACCACAATACCCATTCCTAGGAAAGTAAATCTCCACTGATTTACCTCTAAGTAAAATCTAGCACTTGTCTTCATAAAAAATTATGCCAAGAGAAAAAAGCCAGACTTAAAAGGCCACATATTGTATACAGTGAGTCCCCTACAGATGAACCTTCAAGTGTCGAAATTTCCAAGATGCGGACGTGCGTTCTATCGACGCCAGGTATGAGTGAAATTGAGCCTGCCCTCCAGGCTGCACTCCTGGCTCCCACCTCATCTCCCTCCTGCAGTCAATATCTCTTCTATCCTGTTCACTCGATGCCCCAGTCCCTGTGTGCAGGTTCTTGTTCTGTACTATTGTACTTTTCAAAGTACTGTAAGATTAAAATATTTTTCTTTATTTTTGTGTTTGTTTTTATGTATTATGTGTGTGAAAAGTATTATAAATTCTTACAGTACAGTACTGTGTAGCTGATTGTGTTAGTTGGGTGCCTAGGCTAGGAACAAATTGGACTTATGAATGCACTCTTGGAATAGGACTCATTTATATGTAAGGGACTTAATGTAATTCCAAGTGCATGAAATGTCCAGAATCAGCAAATCCACAGAGAGAGACAGTGGACCAGTGATTGTCTGGACCTGAAGGTGGAGTGGGAGCGGCTATGAATACATGTGGGGTTTCTTTTGGTTGATGAAAATGTTCTGAAGTTAGAGGTGATGATTACAAAACCCTGTAAATATATGAAACCCCATTAAATTGAACACTACAAAAGGGTGGATTTTATGGTATAGAAATTATGTCACAATAAGAAAAAGAAACATTTAATAAAGCAGCTTTTGGATTCAGATGGCTTCTACCAGCCGTGTCTTCTCAGGCCTGAACCCACCCATGGCCACTGTGTGGCTGAGATGGCTTAGCTGTGATGTCTCTAAATTGTTGGCACTTGGAGGCAATGACAGAAATTGGTTCAGTCCCAGGGCTCACTGCTTACTGGTGTTGTGTCTTTGGGCACGTTACTTAATTTGTCATGCCTTTCCTCTCATCTGAAAAATGGACTTTTGTGAAAATAACTTAATGAGATCTTATATATAAAATGCTTGGTTCAGTGCCTAGAATATTAAAAGTTTCCCAATAGGTATAAGAAAGAAAATTGAGGAAATTCATCAACCTCGCCCCTCCTTTTCCTCCCAAGCTATTGCCTTACTTCCTTGTTCTTCTGGAACCCTTGATCAACAAACCCGGGATCAGCCCAGGGACTTCCTTGGGTTCCAGAGCCTCTGATTATGGCCCCAGCACTAGGTGCTCTTTCCCTCATCCCACTTTGTTCCTGGGTTTCCCTTTCTCTTGATCTCTAGCTTGTTGTTGCTATTTAGTTGCTAAGTCATGTCCGACTCCTTTGCCATCCCATGAACTGTAGCCCGCCAGGCTCCTCTGTCCATGGGATTTCCCAGGCAAGAATACTAGAGTGGGTTCCCATTCCCTTCTCCAGGGGAATCTTCCTGATCCAGGAATCGAATCTGCATCTCCTCCATTGGCAGGCTGATTCTTTACCACTGGGCCAACAGGGAAGCCCAATCTCCTGCTTAGACTCCCATTCTTGGCTGCACTTAGGCCTGGATGTAAATGACTGCTCCAGTGTGGCCCCTTGATTCTTGACCTTTGTCACAGTTTTGTCTCCGCTTGTTCAGCTTCCAGGTGAAGCTCCAGGTCCCTAATTCAGTTCTCATCAGCTCTGACTCCCCGCCACCTCCCATGAAAGACATCAGAGGATTTAGATGACATTAGGATTGTAGAAACTACACTTCTCATGAAGTTTTCCCCAGCTCAAGTTCAAATTAAATGTCATAATTTTCAATCTCTAGCTATTATGTTGAATCCTGAAATGTAATAGGACCTGATAACTTTGAGAGCTTTTATAAAGGGAAACTTAAAAACGATCAGTTTAGCTTGGAAGATATTAATACAAGATAAGTGGGAGGTCATCTTCCTGAGATTGTGGGAAAGTCAGACGTGAGATCAAGTTTAATCAGCATCAGGAGTGAATGAGAAAACAAAATATCTTTCATACCCATTCCTTTGCAGGCTTTGTTCAGCTTTTTGGCATCTCGATCGGCATCAAAACGCTGATGACTTTTTGCTTTGGTATCTCGACCAGCATCCAAGCCCTGATGACTTTTCCCTTTGGCCTAGAAGAAAAAATAATTGCAAAGGTGAGTGGACAATTTGTTGTTGTTGTTCACTCATTAAGTTGTGTCTCACTCTTTGGGCATTAAAAATGATCTCTGGCTGAAATTGGAAGCTAAAAGGAAGACCAAGCAGATACCCAGATGAGGGAACAGCTGCCGCTGTACACAGGGGTACATGTGGAAATCAGCTGGGGAAGCTCTGGCTGCAGAGAGATGGCTGGTACCTCCTGGAGCCGGCTGGACTGGATGCCCACAGAGAATGGGCCCCTTTGTTCTCTGGGACAGTCAGCCCGGTCAGCTCTGGGAGGAGTGATTTTCTCATCGACTCCTCCTCTGTGTGTCTGTCTCTGAAACAGAGAGTAATACAGTGGGCCAGTGTCTTGGAATGCTGGTTTTTCTCCTTTGCCTTGAGACACAGCCTGTCTAGGGAATCGTTGCTGCCTGCCAGAAACTGAGGATTCTAGGATCTTATTACAGATCCATTTTGTAAGCTGGGCTAAAGCTTTACCATTCACAGAGTGAGAGACGTACTATTTGTCAGAGATAACCCTATGGAACAAAACAGAGGTATTGGTTTCTACCGATCCTTGGGAAGAGAAAGTTCTGTATGTATACTAATCTTAATGTTTCCCATATTTTAGTCATTGGCATAGTATATCCACTAAATGTCCACAGCTATCTAGGCCTACATGATTATCATTTGCTTATTATTTTTCTCTCAGTTGACCTAATTTGTTTTGCTTAAAGTTATTTTCCAGAAAGAAACTTTCTGTTAGTACTGAAGTGGAAAACCAGTGTTGCCTGCTTAAACAGAAGGTAAGTATAAAAAATCAGTGCACCGCTATTAAAAATTTAAAGACATGAGGTTAATCGCAGTTATGCAACGAGCAGCTTTGAACACACTCCGGCTTTTCTCAGCTCTTTGTCTCTCCCCAGAGACCTTCTTTAATGACAAGTGTCACTTATTTGCCATCCTTCCGGGAAAGCTGGCTCAAGTGTTACTGTCTGCACTCCCGGACTCTCCTCTCCCTCCTTTCATTTCTGTGGGCGCCTCCTGGGAACGAGCAGTAAACCACATACATCACGGAGGAGGAGTTGCATTCATCTGCCTGGCAGCTCTGTGTCCTCTAAGGACGTCCCCTCCCCTATTCCACGCGGTCTCCCTGGGGCTGTCAGTCCTGAGGCTTGAGCCCCGTTGTCCTGCCCTTGGGTGGACACACACCCTGTCACTCAGGCCGTAGTGACTGTTCCAGAGTGGGGATGTAATCAAGCAGGATCAGTTAGAAGTTTTCCTGCTTTGATATATAGACATTGGGAGAGAGATGTCTCTCCCTGGTGAGTTTGCTAAGCTGACTCAGCGTGAGTGTAGGGTGTGTTGGTGGCCATGTGGTCCACTCCATGAAGGAAGCATGGGTTCAGTATGAAGCAAAGCAGAGGAAATAAGAGTGGAAATGTGGAGAGAGAGAGAGAGAATATAACTAGGGACTGGAGGAGGGCTGACTTTTAGGTTTTGGTTAGTGGAGAATCATATAATTTTAGAGCCAACGGGATATCAGGACCCCCTCATTGCCCTTTGCAATGTAGTATATAGCCCATCTTCCCCGCCCCCCCTCTATTTTTTGACCCCGTGTGACATGAGGGATCTTAGTTCCCCAACCAGGAATCAAACCCAGGCTCCCTGCAGTAGAAGCACCATGTTTTAACCCGTGGACCTTTAGGGAAGTCCCACCTGGCCCATCTTAAAGTATCTATTCCTGAAACAAGCTGGAGAGGGACTCATTTGTTGAGCACCTGCCACATGCTAGATGACTCCTTCACTGACAGACCTTTCTTCACGGGGAAGAGTAGGCATTAGTCACCTGACTTACAGAGGAGGAAGCCTGGGTTCACGCAGGTCAGAGCACCTGTCTGTGTTCTTGCAGGATGCGTGTGTGCACCAGCTCAGTTTGTCTCCTAAAGCCCATGCTCTTGTGTCTCCTGCACCATCCTCTGTGTGTGCGTACTCAGTCACTTAAGTCTCATCCAACTCTGTGCAACCCTGTAGACTGTAGCCTTTCAGGCTCCTCTGTCCACGGAATTTTCCAGGCAAGAATACCAGAGTGGGTTGCCATGCCCTCCTCCAGAGGATCTTCCCAATCCAGGGATCAAACCCAAGGCACCTCCTGTGTCTTCTGCACTGTGGGCAGATTCTTTACTGCTGAGCCACCTAGGAAACCCTGCACCATCCTGCCTCACATCTAATGATGACTGGCACCTTCACATTCAGTGGAGGGATGGGATGTCCCATCCATTTTCCTTTCCCAATCTTTTGTCAGCTATAAGAAAACTATCTGGGACTTAG
>SJYC01021104.1:0-54261 GCA_006408675.1 Madoqua kirkii
ATTTTAATTAGGACTTACCATCATCACATTGACTAATAGCAAAGCTGATTTCTCTGTTCTTAGATCCTCTTTCCACTTGAATTAGCTTTTGAAGTCTATTAGCCAAAGATGTAGACCAGATAGCTAGGAAAGCGTGTTGGAACTCTTTGAAGGGTGCTGAGAACCAGGGAGCTCTTTGTTTCTATTGATTCGTCCTTTCAAAGATGGAGTTTTTAAAGTGACAGCTGTGACTATTAAATTTTGGCCATTACTCTGTTAGGGTTAGTCTCAGTCGTGTCTGAATCTTTGTGACACCATGGACGGTAGCCCGCCAGGCTTCTCTGTCCATGGAATTCTCCAGGCAAGAATACTGGAGTGCGTAGCCATTCCCTTCTCTGGGGGATATTCCCGACCCAGGGATTGAACCCAGGTCTCCTGCATTGCAGGCAGATTCTTTACCATCTTTGCCATCTGAGCCACTAGGGAAGCCGTCACTCTGAATGAGTACAAATATTTGCAAGACTGGGCAAATAAGGCTGAAAATAGAAAAAGCATCCCCTTGGATCAGATCTCAAAATGATATACTTACATAGGCTGTGTGTTCTGAAAAGTAAGTGCAACGTTTTAGATTTTAAAAGTGATCTTTCTTTTAAATTGGGGGTTTCTATAAATTTAAATTTTATAGATCCGAATTTTAAGAACAACGTTTAAAGAAGATTGGCATTGTTAGGTCATTTTCCAGAAAGACACAATTTCTTGGGCTATGCTCTTTGGGTTATACATCTCAATGTGGTATTTACCGTCAAAGGTGACTATGAGGTTGAGACTTGACCTTAAGGAGATGTGAACTTAAGACTCATCAAGGTGGTGGGTGCCATTGTTTCCAAAGGTACTAGCAATACACTCAGAAACACAAACAACGTGAGAAGCCTACCACACCCTGTCTCTGGTCTTGAAAGTCTTGCTTTTCATGAGTTTTAAATCAAATCTACTTTGATGCTTATCAGAGCAAAAAGTTAAACTGTTATTAATAAATAGAAGAAATACATTGCAGTGTACTCCATTGGGTATATTTAAGCACAGTTTCCATCTAATAAGAATATTTAGTAATTTCACCATGTAGCTACGCCTCCATTTTAACTAGGACTGGCCAGGGTCACGTTGACCAGTAGAAAAGCTGATTCCTCCATTCAGGGGGAGATCGAATGGGGCAAGTCTTTGGGGGGGCTCCACCCAGAGGAGAGGTGAGCAAACTGACTCCTGATTATTTCAGACGGTGTCTTTCCAGATGAGCAGTGCTCATCTAGGCAGGAAAATCAGTAGCTCAGCAGTCTTGTTCCCGGGTATTTCTGCAGGGAAGCTCTTTGCATTCTGGCTATCAGAACTTAATTAATGAGCTAAGGACTTTTGGGGTGGGGGGAACCACTGCCTCTTGACTGCTGAGGTCATCAATAGGAGGACAAGGGTCAAGGTTCAAGATGAGTTGGCTTTTGCCCTATGATAAGAGGGGCAATCAGTGGGAGAGAGAGCCTGGGCCAGAGGGGCAGGAAGGCATGATTGCTGGTGGAAGCTCAGCCAGATAAGGACATTATCGGGACTTCTCCTGCCCAGTGGCCTTGCTTTCCCATTTAAGGTCTGTGCCTCGTGAAGTGGTTCTCCTAACAAGGAGTGCTTTTGCCCCTCTAGGGACATTGGGCAATGTCTAGAGAGTTTTTGGTTGTCACAAATAGGGGAGTGTTGGTGGTATCTAGTCACACAGGCCAAGGGACTCTAATAAACATCCTCCAGGGCACACAACAACCCCCTGCAGCAAAAAATTACCTGGTTCCAAGTGTCAGTAGTGCTAAGATCTGATCTGTAAAGGGTCTACAGCCCTGTTCACACGGCTGTGACAGTTCTGTCAACATGTTACCTGAAGGTGTTGAGAAGGCCAAGCTTCTGGTGGTAAATGAGACCCAGGTAACAAGGTCCCCAGTCACAAAGAGGGCATTGCTGTGGTTACTTAAAGAGAGGATTAGAAGAGGACCATGGTGTCTTTCTCTCTTTGATTTTCTTTCAAAGGAACCCAGATGACACATCTGAAAGGTGAGTACGGGGATAAGGTAACTAGGAGGAAGAGTTCAAGTTCAAGTTGGTCCCAAGGTACAAGCTTGTTATCCTCACCTGCTTCTTTCTCTGAATCACAGCCTCAGCTGACAGCCCCAGTTGGCAGCTCCTTTGGGAGACCCTTCAGTACTGTGTTGGGCTGGACAACCCCAAGTGTCTACTAGAGGCAGAACACCATCAGTGTCTCAAAACCAGATTTTGTGTCCTGGGGGAAATGTCTGCTTTGAGGTTGTCCACAGATTGTTTGGGGATTCAGAGGCCTCTAAAGAGTTTTAAACCTTCAGATAGTCAATGACTACTGTACTGCCTTAACAAAAGTGCACTTGGAGGATTAGGTGGTGACGGGGTGATGATGGCTATTTCTCAGCTATGAAAGGAGACATGCTTTCAAGAGTGACAAAAAATGAAGCACTCTTCCCATTAGGGAAGAACTGTCCATGTCCTTTTTCTATTGCCAAAGACTGTTTTTTTTCCCCTTCCAATTCAGTGAGCATATAAACTTGGGATTCATTGCTTACAGGAAAAAAGGAAGCGAGTATACTCTGGGATCCTCTGGAATCAATGATAAGTGGGCAGATGGAATTGAAAACTGAAAATATTAGGGGCTGAGCTAAGCCATTGCAGCACTGAATAGTGCTGTGTATTGGGGCATAACCAACATTTTGTGAACAAGTTCAGATTTGCTGAAAAGGAAACAAGGTGAAAGAGTGAAATTTGCTTTAAGCAGATTTTTGTCTCCTCTAGAATCAAAACAATGAATGCTATTCTTTCCCCTGGTAAAAGAGTTGAAATATGCATTGGATCCAAACTTCTTAATTATTTCTCTAAAATTCTTTTCATCATTTTTGTCTTTTCATTCCCACCACAATCCAAACCCACATCATCAGAAGGGTGATTTATTCTACTGCCTTCCCATCTGATCTCAAATCTTCATTCTCTTTCTATTTCAATAGTAGTCATATTTATAGTCATAGTTGGGGGTAGGAAGGAGGCGCTAGAAGGAGAGGATATATGTATATATATAACTGATTTCCTTTGTTGTACAGCAGAAACAACACTATAAAGCAACACAACATTGTAAAGCACGTATACTCCAATAAAAAATAAAATAATAAAACCATGACTCAACATTTAAAAACAAAAAAACAGTAGTTATAAGAAAGTGATACTGACAAAGCAATGCCACCCATCCCTAAGAATAGGTAAGGCCAATCTTGGCTAAGGTGATAGTCCAGGAAACAGGTACATACCCAAATCAATCAGAATTGTCCCTGGCATTGAATGTATGGATGCTTAGAGAAAACTCCTTTCCTTAAGGTAGTTAATGTGGAGCTATGTGAGGCTGTGGAATTCTCTGTGGTGCCTGAACTCTCTGTGGCCAAGTCTCCCTCTCATAAACTCCTTTTGCCTTCCCCACTATTCAAAAGGCAAGGTTCATTTTCGATAGGAGAGAATGAGGCCAAGACATAGAAAGAAAGAAAGAATGTGAGAGAGAGAGGAGAGGGAAAGAAGACTTACTGACAAGATGATTTCCCCAGCACTCGGGATGAACCGTGATCCATCACCGTCTCTTCATCTTTGTCACTCATTGGTCTTGGAGTGGGCTTTTGACCAATTCCGGCCAATGTGACAAAGGGATGTCGGCCTGGGGTTTCCCAGAAGATCATCCTCACTGACAGGGGACTGTTAACAGAAGAGAAACCTACTTTTTCCTCTACCCCTTTCCTTCTTGTCTGGGACCCTATCCTGCCAGATCGCAAACCTGAACACACAACGCGGCCATTCTCTTGCATCCATGATCGGAAATGTTGCCAGTACCTCGGGGGTGGCAGAACGGAAAGGCAGAGGTACCCTGAGTCCCTAGTGATGGGAATGAACTGCTGAACCAGCCCTGGAGTTCCCTGCATTCAGGCTTCCGGTCAGAGTTGATAACTTAAGGTCTTTCTGTTTAAGCCACTGTCAGTCCAGTAGTTTGTGAACAAATACATACTCACTTAAAAACAAAACAAAACCCCAGAATTTATACTTACAAACCACCTCAACCCCAGACTTCTCTCTTGAGTTTCAGATCCAGCTATGTTAGTTAGGTATAATACCCAGATATTTCAAACCCAACAGATCCCCAAACCAAATTCATCCTTTCACCTTGCCGACTTGTCCTCACTCCCAGGGTGCACACCATCATCCCGAATTCACAGCCAGGTAGCTGGAGGGCCCTGTGGAGTCTTTCTTGTCCCCCACCTCCCATATCCTGTCAGTCAGCAAGTTATGTCCGTTTAACCCTCCCATTCGTCCTTTTCTCTCCAATCCCACTGTCACTGTTTCAGTTCAGGGCAGGGGTTCATCATCTTTCTCCAGGACCACTGCCTTTCAAGGGCTTTACTTGCCTTCGGTCATGTTTCTCTCCAAACCTTTCTCCACCAGCTTCCAGCACGGTCCATCCATAATGCCCACCTTGTCATCCCCTTGTCTGAGATTGACTGGGGCTTCTCTGTTGCCTAAGATAGTAGTCCTCCAGGTGTGGTGCCTAGACAGCAGTGTCAGTATCACCAGGGAACTTGTCTGAAATTCAGATTCTCAGGCCCCACTATAGAGCGTCTACTGAATCAGACTCTCTGAAGATAGGGCCCAGCTCTCCATTTAAATAAGTCTTCCAAAGGAATCTGCTATGCAAAGTTTGAAAACCACTACTAACTTAAGGCAATGAAACCCACTTTCCTTGAAGTAGTGGGTTGACTAGTGCCCCTGAATTCATGTCTACCCAGAACCTCAGAATGTGACCGTATTTGGAAATTGAACCTTTGCAGATATAATTAGTTAAGGAGTTTTAGATGAGCTCAGACTGAGGGAGGGTCCTAAATCCAGTGATTGGTATCCTCATAAGAAGAGGAGACTCGGGTTCGATCCCTGATCCAGGAAGATCCCACATGTCACAGAACAGCTAAGCCCATGCACCATAGCTACTGGCCTGTGCTCCAGAGCCCAGGAGGCACAGCTCCTGAAGCCTGTGCCCTAAGGTCTGTGCTCCACAACGAGAGACGCCACTGCACTGCCACTAGAGAGTAGCCCCTACTCTGCAAGGAGACAAAACCCCAGCAGCAACAAAGACCCAGCACAACAATGAATAAATAAATGCAGTGAAAAAAGAGAGAAATCACAGTGAACTGATGAATTTGTTCGCATTTGCTGTGCACCAGGTATTGTGTTGGTACTGGGGGTGCTAAGACGAACAAGACACAGTCTACCCCCCGGGGCAGTTGGAGCCGTCCGTCCAGTTCTGTCCAGTGATGTATAAAAAGTTCCAGAATCACCTGGGAGAGAAGTGATGGCATTATACACAGAATATTATGGAAGCACTACAGAAAAGCATCTATTCCAGTGTGGGGATGAGGAGAGAAGGAGAAAGCTCAGAGATGGGGTAAAGACGTCATGGAGTGATAATCCAGTTCCATAGTTGCTTTCATCCCAGTTGGTTAGCTTCTAATTAGTGTAATAGGAGCCCAAGACATAGTGTGAAGAATTTCTACCCAAACCCTAATTCATGTTTACCTCTTATTCAGTTTAGTTCAGTTCAGTTCAGTCCCTCAGTCGTGTCTGACTCTTTGCAACTCCATGAATCACAGCACACCAGGCCTCCCTGTCCATCACCAACTCCTGGAGTTCACTCAGACTCACATCCATCGAGTCAGTGATGCCACCCAGCCATCTCATCCTCTGTCGTCCCCTTCTCCTCCTGCCCCCAGTCCCTCCCAGCATTACAATCTTTTCCAATGAGTCAACTCTTTGCACGAGGTGGCCAAAGAACTAGAGTTTCAGCTTTAGCATCATTCCTTCCAAAGAAATCCCAGGGCTGATCTCCTTCAGAATGGACTGGTTGGATCTCTTTGCAGTCCAAGGGACTCTCAAGAGTCTTCTCCAACACCAAAGTTCAAAAGCATCAATTCTTCAGCACTCAGCCTTCTTCACAGTCCAATTCTCACATCCATATATGACCACTGGAAAAACCATAGCCTTGACTAGATGGACCTTTGTTGGCAAAGTAATGTCTCTGCTTCTGAATATGCTGTCTAGGTTGGTCATAACTTTCCTTCCAAGGTGTAAGCATCTTTTAATTTCATGGCTGCAGTCACCATCTGCAGTGATTTTGGAGCCTCAAAAAATAAAGTCTGACACTGTTTCTCCATCTATTTCCCATGAAATTATGGGACCAGATGCCATGATCTTCGTTTTCTGAATGTTGAGCTTTAAGACAACTTTTTCACTTTCCTCTTTCACTTTCATCAAGAGGGTGTTTAGTTCCTCTTCACTTTCTGCCATAAGGGTGGTGTCATCTGCATATCTGAGGTTATTGATATTTCTCCCAGCAATCTTGATTCCAACTTGTGCTTCTTCCAGCCCAGTTGATCTTCGTTTTCTGAATGTTGAGCTTTAAGACAACTTTTTCACTTTCCTCTTTCACTTTCATCAAGAGGGTGTTTAGTTCCTCTTCACTTTCTGCCATAAGGGTGGTGTCATCTGCATATCTGAGGTTATTGATATTTCTCCCAGCAATCTTGATTCCAACTTGTGCTTCTTCCAGCCCAGTGTTTCTCATGATGTGTTCTGCGTATAAGTTAAATAAGCAGGGTGACAATATACAGCCTTGATGTACTCCTTTTCCTATTTGGAACCAGTCTGTTGTTCCATGTCCAGTTCTAACTGTTGCTTCCTGACCTGCATATAGGTTTCTCAAGAGGCATGTCAGGTGATCTGGCATTCCCATCTCTCTCAGAATTTTCCACAGTTTATTGTGATCCACACAGTCAAAGACTTTGGCATAGTCAATAAAGCAGAAATAGATATTTTCCTGGAACTCTGTTGCTTTTTCCATGATCCAAAGGATTTTGGCAATTTGATCTCTGGTTCCTCTGCCTTTTCTAAAACCAGCTTGAACATCTGGAAGTTCATGGTTCACGTATTGCTGAAGCCTGGCTTGGAGAATTTTGAGCATTACTTTGCTAGCATGTGAGATGAGTGCAATTGTGCAGTAGTTTGAGCATTCTTTCGCATTGCCTTTCTTTGGGATTGGAATGAACACTGACCTTTTTCAGTCCTGTGGCCACTGCTGAGTTTTCCAAATTTGCTGGCATATTGAGTGCAGCACTTTCGCAGCATCATCTTTCAGGATTTGAAATAGCTCAACTGGAATTCCATCACCTTCACTTCTTCTTATTAGATATATTAATACAGCCTCAGACAAATAACCTAATCTCTTTTTGCTTCACTTTTCACAATTTAAAGGAGACTACTAATAATAATAGTACCTTACTATTACTAAAGGGATCAGGTCTTCCTCCTTGGGGGTGGTGGGTGGGGGTGTCAATATTCCAGAGTTCCCTTATCTCCACCCAGTGACCCGGGGCAAAGTGTTCTTCCTGTTGTCACCAGCTACCTCTTCCTCCAGAGTCACTTTCTAGAGAATAAATATGTTCTGAGGCTATACAGTTAAGGCCAGTAAAGCGTCTGTCTGCAATGCAGGAGATCCCTGGTTTGGGAAGATCCCCTGGAGAAAGAAATGGTAGCCCACATTCTTGCCTGGAAAATCCCATGGACAGCAGAGCCTGGTTGGCTACCATCTATGGGGTCACAAAGAGTCAGACACGACTGAGCAACTTCACTTTTCACTATTAGAAATGCTGTGAGGACTGACACTTGTGTATACGAAGTGCTTTGTAAAGGGCTCACATTTTGTGGACCACTGTGCTCAAAGCTATTCACTGCCTCGCAACAACTGTAAAAATGTCTGTTGTCATTACCATCATCATTTCAAAAGGCCCTTTTAAACCTCCAGTGATGCCCATTGTTGCTGGGCGTTGGGGTCATGTTGCTGTGCTGTAGAGCAGAGATGCTTGGCTGTGTTGGGATGTGCTCAAATCCATCCTCTACTCAAAGTGCCCTAGGCTCCTCCACCTTCAGAGTTCCTGGGTCAAGTTTGTCCTGGGTCAAGTTTTCAATTGCATGCTCTTCTTCTGTCAGTGTATTTGTCCTCGCCAGTCTTTATCCTGCACCTCTTTTAAATGACTGCTTTTAATCTATTATAGCCAAGAAACCTCCAAAGCCAAGATTGTATAATTTTGCCTAAAACATAGCTAGACTTCATGTGGGAGAGCTGCCATTAAATAAAGCTTGCTTTAGTGCATGTCATGTTTTGATGGCAGAGGCCATTTTTGTTTCCTCTTCTGGATGGTGATGATCTAAAGGACTAACTTTCCAGGATAAAAGTTTTCCTGATAGGAGAGATATTCCTGCATAGTCTAGGCTGGTTTCTATTTGGGGGTCACTGTGATTCTTTAAGTTTGGGGATCACAGTGTAAAGCACTCTTGGTTAAAGCCATACGTACTTTTGTCTCAAATTTCCCATCACATTTCAGCTGTCTTTAGAGCCTCGCTACTTTCTCAGGAATCCTGATCTAGGCCCCACCTGTTGTGTATCTCTCCGGTGTTCACAGTCCAGCACGTAATCCCATTTCAGACAATATTTGTGTTGGCTAAATATCAGCACAAGCGAGTCATAAACGTGGCATCTTGACAAACACCCTGGGGATCACTGAGCAGATGTTCTGACATTTACGAGTTGGTTTTCATTTCCAGGCACTCACAATGGCACTTCGTTCATCAGCAGTGTGCTGAGCTGGGCTTGCCAAGATCGTGCTGTGCGGGTCATTTCTCAAACTGTGCTCATCAGCATTGCCTGGGGAGTGTTTAGAAATCCCAGCACCCAAGCCAACCACCAGACCAATTAAATCATATTCTCTGAGTGGGACTCAGGCCTCGCTGGTTTTTAGAACCCCCAGGTAACTCTAACATCCAGGCAAGTTGAAGCTGTTCCCCAGTCTGGTACTTCTCAACTTCAACGTGCATGGGAAACACTTGGGGATCTTGCTGAAGTGTAGATTCTGATTAAGTAGGTCTGGGTGGGCCTGAGATTCTGTATTTTTTCCTTTGTCTGTGTCAGGTCTTAGCTGTGGCACTTTGGCCCCAGAGTGCAAGGGCTTCAGTAGTTGCTGCAGGTGGGCTCTCTGTTTGTGGTGTGTGGGCTTAGTTGTTCCCTGACATATGAGATCTTAGTTCCTTGATAAGGGATAGCGCTCATGTCCCTCACATTGCAACTGGATTCTTAACCACTGGACTACCAGGAAAGTCCCCGATTCTGCATTTCTGAAAGCACCCAGGCCATGTGGACGTTGCTACTAGCCCAGGGTCCACGCTCTGAGTAGAAATTCAGTAGTACTTTTTTAGCACCTGTTCATTAGTCTTGAAAAAATTTTCCAGAAATCTATAGTCCTCTTGAGTTTGTGATGATTTCCGCATTTATCCATGGCATCCCTAGATCTTGCTCCCTGTCTATGACTCTGCCCTCTACAGCCATACTCTTGTGCTCGTGACTAAGTCATCTCACTCTTTGTCACAATAGCTATTTTCCTCCAAATGGTTATTCTCTTGAAAATAACTCACACAGAGGAAGAGTCATCCGTCTGAACCTAAGCTTTTTTTCATGAGGATCTATTTTTCTGTCTCTGCACAAAGCTCATTGAGCAGAGACATGGCCTCTAGGCTGAGCAGACTCTGAACACTGTGTTTCAGCAAATGATAATAATATACTAGCGTCAGTTCTTACTGCTCCATATAGGTTAGATAGAAACACTATGTCTAGAATTCAGAAAAATCAGTAATGATGGCAAAAGCATTAGAGAAAAACACAAAGGAAAAAAGTAATTTTCAGTTTTCGGAATTGACTAGGATTCCATATCAGAGTATCTTGGAAAGTATGATTTCCAACTTTCAAATGGCTTTAGACCAATATTTGTCAGTTATCTGTGGACTCTGCTTAATGGACATATTTTGAGAGATTCAGCTTTCCTATAGGTTTTTGAACTGTGGTTTTGGAGAAGACTCTTGAGAGTCCCTTGGACTGCAAGGAGATCCAACCAGTTCATCCTAAAGGAGATCAATTCTGGGTGTTCATTGGAAGGACTGGTGTTCAAACTGAAGCTCCAATACTTTGGCCACCTGAAGTGAAGAACTGACTCATTGGAAAAGACTGTGATGCTGGGTGGGAAAGATTGAAGGTGGGAGGACAAGGGGACGACAGAGGATGAGATGGTTGGATGGTATCACCAACTCGATGGACATGAGTTTGAGTAGTCTCTGGGAGTTGGTGATGGACAGGGAGGCCTGGCATGCTGCAGTCCATGGGGTTGCAAACAGTTGGACACAACTAAGCAACTGAGCTGAACTGAATTGAAAAAGTAGTATGAAGCATGCTGGATCATCAGGTTGAGCAGGCGCTAGCACATGATCCCAACGCCTGTGTTTGTGTTTCTATTTATAAAGCATGCCAAATAACATACTTTAATTGTTACAAGCTCATGATAAAAGAACAAAGAACAGAAGGAGTTTTAATGTAAAAAGCCTGCATTTTGGCCAAGAGAATGCCCAATTGTCTTATAGGGAGTCTTATAAACAAAAGTTTATCAGTAGTTAGGATAGAGAAACGTGATGGGAGAACTAAGAAGTCACACACCACATCATATTTCAGGGATGCTGTAACTCAGAAAAACCACATAATAGCTATCAGTGCCATTTTTTGCATTGAGCCTAGCATTTAACCTCAGCACAAGAACATTATCTATTACACTAAATCAACAACATACTTTTGCACATCATGGACTTGTATTTTGCTAACATTTAGTTTCCAAGTGCATTTTGGTTGAGTGTGTGTGTGTGTCTGTGTGTGTGTGTGTGTGTGTGCTCAGTTGCTCAGTCGTGTTGACTCTGTGCAGCCCCATGAACTGTAGCCCACCATGCTCCCCTGTCCATGAAAATTTCCAGGTAAGAATACTGGAGTGGGTTGCCACTTTCTTCTCCAGGTGATCCTCCTACCCAGAGACTAAACCTGAGTCTCTTGTGTCTCCTGCATTGGAAGGCGGATTCTTTACCACTAAGCCACCACCAGGAAGTATAGCTGCTTTAAAACTACAAGCATCTTAGTTTTAAGTTTGTACGTATTCAAGTCATCTTCTAATGCAGTCATTTGTCCTTGTAAAAGATTTTGCATTTACTTATCTAGAAACACAGTCTTAGAACATATCATTCTTTAGGCATGTTAAATTCCACTAATATTTTCTATGGTGTCATAGAAGCATAGCGTAGGATCACATTCCCTGTTCCCGGCCACCATTAAGGGACACTGTTGGGAAGGGAAGCTCAGTTCCTAGATTAAATTTTCACCATAGATGCAAATATGGTAACAAACATTTCCCAGGGAAAAATGTCTGCTTGGAAGGAATGCCTCATGGGGATCTCTTCAGATTGGAGGGTTCAGCATGACAAGTCATTGGTGAGTAATATGGGGCCCATGAGAAAGCCTGGTCATACTTATGATTTGATGGGAAAATAAATGCTTACAGGCTGGTGGGACTCTGGCTCTCCACTCCCTGACGGGTGGCTGAGAGGCTGCAGGTCTGCCGAGGGTAAGGCCTGCCCTTTGGGCAAGTGTTGACTGCCTTCTGGCAGGGAGTAAGATTGGCTCTGAAGATTCAAAAAAGAAATACATAAAATGCTAGACCACTCACACAAGCCATGGCCCCATGAGGTTGACTTTCAAGGGGTGAAAATATCCTCTGAAGCAGCTAAGGCAGGAGCCAATAATTTTTCCTGAGGTCCTCTGCACAAATCAGAGTATCTTATTTATTTTAAAAAACATTAAAAAAATTTTTTTTTTCCTTTTGGCCACACCATACAGTTTATGGTGATCCCTGACCAGAGATCAAACCCAGGCCACCTGCACTGGAAGCTTAGAGTCCTAATCACTGGCCCACCAGAGAGTTCCCAGGATCAGGAGTATTTTTAAAAGTAGGTTTCAGTTTCTCTGAAAGACCAACTAAATGGAAGCCTCATAACTTGGCTAGTATGATAATGGTATTTACAGATGACTTTAAAAATAATGCCTGTCTGAAGACAATGCGTGTAGGTTTGCAACCATCTGAGTGCAAGTCTGTTGTAGGGCAAAGGAGAAATATCTTATAAATAAAGTTCTATTTTACAGAAAATTTTGGATTTTTATTCTCGTCATTTCTAGTGTACACACAATAAATCCTTCTTCCTGTGGGAAGTTACAGTAGGTGCAGCAAAACCTTATTAAAATTCTTATTGCCAAAGCTTTGGGTATATCTTTTTCACTGTAAAAAAAAAAAAAATCAAGATTTAACTCCGAA
The DNA here is from genome assembly GCA_006408675.1 of Madoqua kirkii. Classification (NCBI taxonomy): domain Eukaryota; kingdom Metazoa; phylum Chordata; class Mammalia; order Artiodactyla; family Bovidae; genus Madoqua; species Madoqua kirkii. The sequence goes on from SJYC01021104.1 coordinate 12,342, forward strand.
CTGCCCTGTGCCTAGTTAGTTTCAAATGGTAGTATTTTCATCAAGTTTTAGTCATTTATAGTTTATGGACATGCTATTCACATGAGCCTAGACGTTCAGAAGAAAAGTAAAATATTAAATCTATTTTGTGAATATTTACAAATATCTGGTTGTTTGGTACTGGGATATTTTCACCTTTCAATCCAAGCTACATAGGCTTGTGAGAATCCTAGTAGCTTTGTCTACTAGGATATTATTATGTCTGATATTTACAACATGAACCTGTAGTCCCAAAACATTGAGGGTGACATCTATGAAGCTTCCTGTAGCTTTGCTACAAACTAACAGCTTTAATCACACATTCCTTGAATTTTTAACCACTTCTCTGCAAGGCATTGTTTTCCACCTTGTCCCAAATACTTCTCTTTCATCCTTCCTAAAATATTTCTAATGGAAAAAAAATACATTTCAAATGCATTTTCAAAGCATAGTTTGCTGTTGTGAAAACCAATTAAGAGTGATCACAATGATAAAGTATGAAAGCATCAATCATGATTTCATAATTTAAATTTCTCCACATGTGAACCAAAATTCGAACTTGGTTTGAGTCCCGAGAGCAATAAATACTTACATGACGATTGCCCATTTTCGTTTCTTCAGAGACAGTTGTTCTGTATTTCATGAAGAGATCAGTTCTCCTAAAAGCCAAGTTTATAATGGTTTTCCCAGGCATAATATCTCTTGAGTTTAATAAGTAACCACTGCCATTGCATTTGAATACTTTGCTGGGGATGGGTAGGGAGTGACTCTAGTAACAAGTGATCTTAACTTGCCCATACTGCCATGGTTGGCCATCTTTTTAAAAGTAAAAAATTTTTTAAATAAATTAAATATAAGATTTTAATGTTGATCTTATTCACAACTAAAGGGCTAAACCTGTCTTACTCTTGAATTATTGAAAGCATTACTCTTTTTTATTTTAGGTGTTCATTTAAAACTTCATACTTGGGATGATAAAAGCATTAACCAAGCAAGACTGAAAAATCTTTTTATTTTACTAACATCACCATTATTATTACAGAAGATCTTTTAGAAGGCTGCACTGAGTTACGCTACCATCATTTTTTATAATATAGCTAGCTTCTAAATTTAAAAATAATATGTGCAAATGGTACATTTTCCCCCTAATAATATGAAAAAGCACCATGAAAAGTAAGCCTACTGACTACTCAGGCCCTCCCCTCTGAGCTCTGAGTCCTTACAGAAATGGTATGCATACACAGCCATGTTTATCTGTCTATCTATCATTGGCTTCTTTTTCTCAAAAAATGGGTTTGTGTATTGCCTTTGTCCCATGCCCTGTGGGCTTCATTTAGTAAATAGACACAAGACACTGGCACATTTCATTTTTGGTGGCCACATGTTAGTCTACTATGGGTATGAACCAAACATTATTTAATCAGTCCTTGTTCAAGGTAGTTTAGATTATTTTGATCTTTTGCATGACTGTCTTTATTTATGCATATTTGCATACGTGTGCATGTTTATCTGTAGAATAAAATCTTAGAATGCAATTGTTGGCTTAAAGAGTTCTGTTCAGTTCAGTTCAGTTCAGTTGCTTAGTGGTGTTCAACTCTTTGCGACCCCATGGACTGCAGCCCGCTAGGCTTCCTTGTCCATCACCAACTTCCTGAGCTTGCTCAAACTCATGTCCATCGAGTTGGTGATGCCATTCAACCATCTCATCCTCTGTTATCGCCTTCTCCTCCTGCCTTCAGTCTTTCCCAGCATCAGGGTCTTTTCCAGTGAGTCAGTTCGTCGCATCAGGTACTGGAGCTTCAGCTTCAGCATCAGTCCTTCCAATGAATATTCAGGACTGGTCTCCTTTAGGATGGACTTGTTTAATCTCCTCACAGTCCAAGGGACTCTCAAGAGTCTCCTCCAACACCACAGTTCAAAAGCAGCAATCCTTCGGTGCTCAGCTTTCTTGATAGTCCAACTGTCACATCCACGTGCTTTAAAATTCTGAGAGATGCTGCCAAGTTGTTCTACACACAGACATAAAAATGCTGAATGACTTTCAAAGACCTGACTTTCAAGACAATGTGTATACCCTTCTACAGTTCTATGCCAGTGCTTCTTTCTCCACATATTGACCAGCACTAAAGATTATCAAACTTCTTCACTTCTGCCAATTTCAAAGATTAAAAATGGCTATCTCATGATTAATTTACATTCCTTTCCTTGATATTCTTAAAATAATATATCCTGGTCCTTAAAAGCTATTTTTATGTGTTTTACAGTATTCTGCTTGTTTATGTCTTTTATTTTTATTTTGAGTTACTAGAGTTTTTATTATTTACTTGTAAGAATATATATAATAAAATCCATGCTTTTGTCAAGTATGATAATTCTAATTCCCCAATTTATCTTTTGTCTCTGTTTACATTTGGAACATGTATATATGTGTATATGTGTGTGAAGGAAGTGTTAATTTTTACATATTTAAATATATCCATCCTTTCTTCTTTGACTTGTTTAGAAAAAAACTCTCTGCATTAAGATTATTAAGATTTCTTGTATATCTTCATCTTCAAGTGTTTTTTTTAAGATTTATATCTTTGAATCATTTGGAATTGATTTTGATGTAAAGAAGAAATGGATTCTGCTTTAGTTTTGGTTATTTAATTGATCATAGATGGTTCTTAATTAATCCATCTTTCCTCCTCTGGTCTAAGATGCTGTCGTTATTTTATGCCACCTGCCCATGTGACTTAGGATGAAAATTCGTATAGGTTTATTACCTCTGCTTATATTCTCATTCTTTGTTCTTTAATCTTTATTAAGTAACTTGGATGGGCTGATCACTGGGACTACAACAGTGAACAAAATGGATATAAATATTTTCTCTTTCTGGAATGTACCGCCAAGCTGGGGAAATGTACAAAGAATTATTACAAACTGTAGTATGGACTGTGGTGGAACCAAACAGAATGATATGATGGAAGCAGATGTGTGTGTGCACACATATCCCTGCATATGTGCAAGTGTGTCTATAATTTACTCTAAATAGAAATAGAACTCTTTAAAGAGCTAGCATTTAGGCTATGAACCAAAGGATGAGAAGAAGGGCATCCTTTGAAGTGAGAAAGTCTTCCAGATCTGATGTTTTAGTTTATGCTGTGGCTCTAGAAACAGAAAAGTGAAGTCCTTCAGTTGTGTCTGACTCTATGACCCCATGGATTGTAGCCTACCAGGCTCCTCCATCCAAGGAATTTTCCAGGCAAGAGTACTGGAGTGGGTTGCCATTTCCTTCTCCAAGAAACAGGAAAGAGCTTTGCAAATGGTAGCAAATGAAAGAAGGCCAAGGAGACTGGAGTCTATCGTGTGTCAGGTGGGATGCTGGGTGCTGCAGATGCAGTGGTAAGCCAAACAATGACTCTCCTCTGTGTACCACAGTGGAATGGGGCAGAAGGCAAGAAGACTTAGGTTAACAACTAACATTTTCACTGTCCATGATGATTTTGTCTTTAATGTCTAATTTGTGTTCTATCATTCACTGCATCCTTTTCCATCTGCCTATTTCTTGGGGTCAATTTCTCCCTGCCTCCCTCTGTGCTGGCTTTGGAATCTACCTCTGTGTCACTAACCCCTCCTAGAACCCTTGATCAATGACAGTCTTCCTCCCTCCCTTCCTCTCCCACCCCAGGCTGTTGAGGCTCAAAGTTCAGGAGGAACAGGGCAGTTTTGACATGTACTGCTCAGTATGGAGATAGTTCTGTTCAAGGGTGCCCAGTTACAGAGCACAGGAAATTCATCAAGAAGAGATATGGTTTATGGCTGCAGGGAGGTGAAAGATAGTAAGCTTGGAGGCCAAAGAAGAACCTGACACACCTCATTTTTCAAGATCACCACCACTCTACTCACCTCTGGATGATTTAACTGCATCCATAGTCAAGTTTGGTATGAGCTGAATCAGAACTATTTCTAGTAATCATCTCATCCTTTTCTCTTTCCCCAGCTGGATGAGGATGTGGAGAGTTGGCTGGATAATCCCAGGTGATAGCAGCAGGGGGTGGAGAAGGCGATGGTACCCCACTCCAATACTCTTGCCTGGGAAATCCCATGGATGGAGGAGCCGGGTGGGCTGCAGTCCATGGTGTCGAGAAGAGTCGGACACGACTGAGTGACTTCACTTTCACATTTCACTTTCATGCATTGGAGAAGGAAATGGCAACCTACTCCAGTGTTCTTGTCTGGAGAATCCCAGGGATGGGCGAGCCTGGTGGGTTGCCATCTATGGGGTTGCACAGAGTCAGACACAACTGAAGCGACTTAGCAGCAGCAGCAGCAGGGGGAAAGGGAAGGGAATTCCTATAACTCCAGGCCATTTCTGGAAGAATGTCAGGGCTGGAGGTCCAGAGCGCAGGAAAAGAACAGCCTGGGAAAGAAGAATGATCAGACTTGATAGGGGGAAAGAGGGCACAAGTGGCATGATCAGAGATTTTTTTTTTTGGTATCATAAATACTTAGTGATTCTAAATTATTACAGGCACTGCATCTTTCTCGGCTAGACTGGGCCTGTTTATTTTACATCACATATTTGGTGGTTCTCAAAGTGGTGATGCCAGCCTAAATTCTAATCTCCTAACTTTACCAGAAAAAGAAATGCAAAAAAGCAAAATGGTTATCTGAGAAGGCCTTACAAATAGCTGTGAAAAGAAAAGCAAAAAGCAAAGGAGAAAAGGAAAGATATACTCATGTGAATGAAGAGTTCCAAAGAATAGCAAGGAGAGATAAAGAAATAGGGGAAAACAATAGAATGGGAAAGTCTAGAGATCTCTTCAAGAACATTAGAGATACCAAGGGAACATTTTGTGCAAAGATGGGCTCAATAAAGGACAGAAATGGTATGGACCTAACAGAAGCAGAAGATATTAAAAAGAGGTAGAAAGAATACACAGGAGAACTGTACAAAGAAGATCTTTATGACCCAGATAATCACAATGGTATGATCACTCACCTAGAGCCAGACATCCTGGAATGTAAAGTGGCCCTTAGGAAGCAGCACTATGAATAAAGCTAGTGGAGGTGATGGAATTCCAGTTCAACTATTTCAAATCCTGAAAGATGATGTTGTGAAAGTGCTGTACCTAATATGCCACCAAATATGCCAGGACTGGAAAAGGTCAGTTTTCATTCCAATCCCAAAGAAAGGCAATGCCACACAATCTCTAATGCACTCATCTCTAATGGTCAAAATTCTCCAAGCCAGGCTTCAGCAATATGTGAACCGTCAACTTTCAGATGTTCAAGATGGTTTTAAAAAAGGCAGAGAAACCAGAGATCAAATTGCCAACATTCACTGGATCATCGAAAAAGCAAGAGAGTTCCAGAAAAACATCTATTTCTGCTTTATTGACTATACCAAAGCCTTTGACTGTGTGGATCACAATAAACTGTGGAAAATTCTGAAAGAGATGGGAATGCCAGACCACCTGACATGCCTCTTGAGGAACCTATATGCAGGTCAGGAAGCAACAGTTAGAACTGGACATGGAACAACAGACTGGTTCCAAATAGGAAAAGGAGTACGTCAAGGCTGTATAGTGTCACCCTGCTAATTAAACTTATATGCAGAGTACATCATGAAAAATGCTGGGCTGGAAGAAGCACAAGCTGGAATCAAGATTGCCAGGAGAAATATCACCAGGAGAAATGATACCACTTTTATGGCAGAAAGTGAAGAACTAAAGAGCTTCTTGATGAAATTGAAAGAGGAGAGTGAAAAAGTTGTCTTAAAGCTCAAAGTTTCAGAAAACTAAGATCATGGCATGTGGTCCCATCACTTCATGGCATATAGATGAGGAAAGAGTGGCTGACTTTATTTTAGGGGTCTCCAAAATCACTGCAGATGGTGATTGCAGCCATGAAATTAAAAGACACTTACTCCTTGGAAGGAAAGTTATGACCAACCTAGACAGAATATTCAAAAGTAGAGACATTACTTTACCAACAAAAGTCCGTCTAATCAAGGCTATGGTTTTTCCAGTAGTCATGTATGGATGTGAGAGTTGGACTATATAGAAAGCTGAATGCAGAAGAATTGATACTTTTGAACTGTGGTGTTGGAGAAGACTCTTGAGAGTCCCCTGGTCTGCAAGGAGATCCAGCCAGTCCACCTGAAAGGAGATCAGTCCTGGGTGTTCATTGGAAGGACTGATGCTGAAGCTGGAACTCCAATACTTTGGCCACCTGATGCAAAAAGCTGACTCATTTGAAAAGACTCTGATGCTGGGAAAGATTGAAGGTAGGAGGAGAAGGGGACGACAGAGGATGAGATGGTTGAATGGCATCACTGACTCAATGGACATGAGTTTGGGTGAACTCCAGGAGTTGGTGATGGACAGGGAGGCCTGGCGTGCTGCAGTTCATGGGGTTGAAAAGAGTTGGACACAACTGAGTGACTGAACTGAACCGAGCTTTCCCGGAGGTTTTCTTTCTGTACTGCTCACCAAGGTTGTGTTTCTAACACTTGTTTAAAATGTTACTTATGTATCTTATGGGCTTAAGGTAAGAAGATACTTAAGTATCGTAAGATACTTACATACCTTACGGGTTTAAGATATCTTATATATCTTATATTATGGGTTAAATTGTATACCCTCCCCTGCCAAAAAACACACTGAGGTCCTAACCCTCAGTACCTCTGAATGTAACTTTATTTGAAAATAGGGGGCTTCCCTGGTGGCTCAGGGGTAAAGACTCCACCTGCTAATGTAGTGAACATGGATTCAATCACTGGGCCAGGAAGATCCCACGTGCGGCAGGACTCCTAAGCCCGATGAACCACAACTCCTGCGTCCGAGCTCTAGAGCCGGTGATCCGCCAGCTAGTGTCCGCGACCTAGAGTCTGAGCTCGGCAACAAGCAGAGCCCTGCACTGGGAAGCCTGTGCACCTCAACAGCAGGGTAGCGCCCCCACCCTGCACCCCACAGCCAGCCACTCAGCTGAAGAAGACATAAATAAATAATGAATAAGCACCCCACACCCCGCCACCCAGCTGAAGAAGACCCAAAGCAACCGTAAATAAATGATAAATAAACACCTGCTTTTAAAAAAGGGAAGAAAATAGGATCTTTGCAGATGTAACCGAGCTAAGAGGAGGTCATTAGGATGGTCTGGAACCCATTGTAAATGGTGTCCTTGTAGGAAGAGGGAAATGCCACATGAAGACTCCATCACACAGGACAAGGCCCTGCGATGACACAGACAGAGGCCGGGGTGACTGAGCTGCGAGCCAATGAGCACGAGGGACCGGTGGCCCCCGCTGGACTCCAGGAAGAGGCAGGGAGGGATTCTCACCTATAGGTTTCAGAAGGAGAGCAGCCCTGCCAACGTGTTGATTTTCAAAATCCAGAGTCTGGAATTCTGGGAGAATATATTTCTGTTGTTTCAAGTTGCTCAGTTTGTGGTACTTTGTCATGGCATCCCCAGGCAATTAATGCAACATCTTAGAAAATGAACAAAAGAACCTCATCAGTTGCTACAGTTCTCACAGCAAATACATTTGGCTGGAAAATTTGTATTCACTAAAACGTCCATTTAGAAATACCTTGGGAAAAGCTCATGTGATAATAAGACGATAAGTATTTCAGATAATTTTGTAGCCATACAGTATTCAAAATAAGAGAAATACACAGACGCTGATTTTCTAAATGTAATAGTCAAGTTGAACATTTGCCTAACATCTATTTCTGCAGGAAGAATTAATAGTATATTCTTTATTTAGTGTAATTTCATTAAGACCCAAAAACTATAGTTGATTTTTGGACTGATGACTTCTTCCACATAAACAAAAGCAAAAATGTTAATATTTTGTCATATTTGTTTATATGTTTTCTCTAAACTAAATAATAAATATAGATGTTAATAAACATTGCTATATTAAGACAAGAGGACTGAAATCTGCAGGAAATGACTATGGTTTCTGAAAACAACTGTATTTTCATACTTCAATATTTTTTCAGTAGTAAAAACTAGGTAGGAGGAGAAGGGGACGACAGAGGATGAGATGGTTGAATGGCATCACTGACTCAATGGACATGAGTTTGGGTGAACTCCAGGAGTTGGTGATGGACAGGGAGGCCTGGCGTGCTGCAGTTCATGGGGTTGAAAAGAGTTGGACACAACTGAGTGACTGAACTGAACCGAGCTTTCCCGGAGGTTTTCTTTCTGTACTGCTCACCAAGGTTGTGTTTCTAACACTTGTTTAAAATGTTACTTATGTATCTTATGGGCTTAAGGTAAGAAGATACTTAAGTATCGTAAGATACTTACATACCTTACGGGTTTAAGATATCTTATATATCTTATATTATGGGTTAAATTGTATACCCTCCCCTGCCAAAAAACACACTGAGGTCCTAACCCTCAGTACCTCTGAATGTAACTTTATTTGAAAATAGGGGGCTTCCCTGGTGGCTCAGGGGTAAAGACTCCACCTGCTAATGTAGTGAACATGGATTCAATCACTGGGCCAGGAAGATCCCACGTGCGGCAGGACTCCTAAGCCCGATGAACCACAACTCCTGCGTCCGAGCTCTAGAGCCGGTGATCCGCCAGCTAGTGTCCGCGACCTAGAGTCTGAGCTCGGCAACAAGCAGAGCCCCTGCACTGGGAAGCCTGTGCACCTCAACAGCAGGGTAGCGCCCCCACCCTGCACCCCACAGCCAGCCACTCAGCTGAAGAAGACATAAATAAATAATGAATAAGCACCCCACACCCCGCCACCCAGCTGAAGAAGACCCAAAGCAACCGTAAATAAATGATAAATAAACACCTGCTTTTAAAAAAGGGAAGAAAATAGGATCTTTGCAGATGTAACCGAGCTAAGAGGAGGTCATTAGGATGGTCTGGAACCCATTGTAAATGGTGTCCTTGTAGGAAGAGGGAAATGCCACATGAAGACTCCATCACACAGGACAAGGCCCTGCGATGACACAGACAGAGGCCGGGGTGACTGAGCTGCGAGCCAATGAGCACGAGGGACCGGTGGCCCCCGCTGGACTCCAGGAAGAGGCAGGGAGGGATTCTCACCTATAGGTTTCAGAAGGAGAGCAGCCCTGCCAACGTGTTGATTTTCAAAATCCAGAGTCTGGAATTCTGGGAGAATATATTTCTGTTGTTTCAAGTTGCTCAGTTTGTGGTACTTTGTCATGGCATCCCCAGGCAATTAATGCAACATCTTAGAAAATGAACAAAAGAACCTCATCAGTTGCTACAGTTCTCACAGCAAATACATTTGGCTGGAAAATTTGTATTCACTAAAACGTCCATTTAGAAATACCTTGGGAAAAGCTCATGTGATAATAAGACGATAAGTATTTCAGATAATTTTGTAGCCATACAGTATTCAAAATAAGAGAAATACACAGACGCTGATTTTCTAAATGTAATAGTCAAGTTGAACATTTGCCTAACATCTATTTCTGCAGGAAGAATTAATAGTATATTCTTTATTTAGTGTAATTTCATTAAGACCCAAAAACTATAGTTGATTTTTGGACTGATGACTTCTTCCACATAAACAAAAGCAAAAATGTTAATATTTTGTCATATTTGTTTATATGTTTTCTCTAAACTAAATAATAAATATAGATGTTAATAAACATTGCTATATTAAGACAAGAGGACTGAAATCTGCAGGAAATGACTATGGTTTCTGAAAACAACTGTATTTTCATACTTCAATATTTTTTCAGTAGTAAAAACCTTGCAAGTAACACATTTCATCTTTCAAGCATAAAATTAAAAATCTCACATAAAAAATTACCTTCTTAACTCACTGATTGGTTAACAAGGACATATTGCATATTTGCATCATGTAAGACATGATGCTAAGGTGTCAGGCATATGAAAAATTTAGAACACAGCTCCCACCACTGCCCTGCCAGATGCTTGTGTTCTGGTTGAAGAAATAAAACATCTGCCTGAGAGAAAACACCTTGATTTAATGTAGCATTTTGTGGCAAAACAAACAGAACAGAATAACACAGGGATTCCCCCAGTGGTGCAGTGTTTGAGAATCCACCTTATAATGCAGAGGACGTAGGTTCGATCCCTGGTAGGGGAACTAAGATCCCACACATTGTGAGGCAACTACTGAGTCCATGTAATCTGGAGCCTTCAAGCCAGAACTAGAGAAAAGCCTGCCCTTCATGCCACAAGGCAGAGTCTGCACACCAAAACAAAATGATCCTACATGCCAGAACTAAGACTTAAACCATAAATAAAATAAATATTTAAAGTGAATAAATATTTTAAATAAATATTAAAAACTCCCTATAACTCTGGGAGAACAAAGACTTGAGTTTTAGGTGGTCTCTGATACAACTACTTGGGTTTTGACTAAGTAAAGCCAAGAGTTGGACTTCCTCTAGACATTTACTTCCAGACGTAAAATATGACTGAGTACACGTGCAATGGGGACACTGGGTACTGAGTATCTATCGTGTGTCTGGTGTTCTGCTCAACACTGGAGGTTGGTGGTGATGAGACCAACTCTGGGCTCTGGTGGAATTCACATTCTACTGGGGAAACATAAAGACTGGATAGTGATATGTAGCAGTGTCATTTACAGACTGAAAAGTGGAAGCTGTGGGGAAGAAACAGGGTGAGGTGAAAGTGAGGTGGGGAAGCCACTGTCAGGGGAGAAAGGAGAGGCAGTGGAGGGGAGGACTGGGTGCTGAGCCCTGAAAAACAGACACAGCATTTAGAGGACAAGGGGAGGTGATTTCAGGCCAAAAGAGGCCTTGAGGCTGAAAGGCTTTGGTACAGTTGAGTATACTACCCAAAGCAATCCATAGATTCAATGCAATCCCTATCAAGCTACCAATGGTATTTTTCAAAGAACTAGAGCAAATAATTTCATAATATGTATGGAAATACAAAAAAGCCTCAAATAGCCAAAGCACTCTTGACAAAGAAGAATGGAACTGGAGGATTCAACCTGCCTGACTTCAGACTATACTACAAAGCTACAGTCATCAAGACAGTATGGTACTGGCACAAAGACAGAAATACAGATCAATGGAATGAAATAGAAAGCCCAGAGATAAATCCACACATCTATGGACACCTTATATTTGACAAAGGAGGCAAGAATATACAACGGAGAAAAGACAATCTCTTCAACAAGTGGTGCTGGGAAAACTGGTCAACCACTTGTAAAAGAATGAAACTAGAACACTTGCTAACACCACACACAAAAATAAACGCAAAATGTCTTAAAGATCTAAACATAAGACCAGAAACTATAAAACTCCTAGAGGAGAACATAGGCAAAACACTCTCCAACATAAATCACAGCAAGATCCTCTATGACCCACCTCCCAGAGTAAAGGAAATTGAAGCAAAAATAAACAAATAGGACCTAATTAAACTTAAAAGCTTTTGCACAATTAAGGAAACTATAAGCAAGGTGAAAAGACAGCCTTCTGAATGGGAGAAAATAATAGTAAACAAAGCAACTGACAAAGAATCTAAAAAATATACAAGCAGCTCCTGCAGCTCAATTCCAGAAAAATAAACAACCCAATCAAAAAATGGGCCAAAGAACTAAACAGATATTTCTCCAAAGAAGACATACAGATGGCTAACAAACACATGAAAAGATGCTCAACATCACTCATTATCAGAGAAATGCAAATCAAAACCACAGTGAGGCACCATTTCATGCCAGTCAGAATGGCTGCTATCAAAAAGTCCACAAGCAATAAATGCTGGAGAGGGTGTGGAGAAAAGGGAACCCTCTTATACTGTTGGTGGGAATGCAAACTAGTACAGCCACTATAGAGAACAGTGTGGAGTTTCCTTTAAAAACTGGAAATAGAACTGCCTTATGATCCAGCAATCCCACTGCTGGGCATACACACCAAGAAAACCAGAACTGAAAGAGACACATGTACCCCAGTGTTCATCGCAGCACTGTTTACAATAGCCAGGACATGGAAGCAACCTAGATGTCCATCAGCAGATGATTGGATAAGAAAGCTTAGGTATGTATACACAATGGAGTATTACTCAGCCATTAAAAAGAATGTATTTGAATCAGTTCTAATGAAGTGGATGAAACTGGAGCCTATTATACAGAGTGAAGTAAGTCATTGATGTTTCTTACCAATACTAATGTGTATACTAATGCATATATAAAGAATTTAGAAAGATGGTAATGAGACGCTATATGTGAGACAGCAAAAGAGATACAGATGTAAAGAACAGTCTTTCTTTATGGTCAGACTCTGTGGGAGAAGGCGACGGTGGGATATTTGTGAGAATAGCATTGAAACATGTATATTGTCATATGTGAAACAGATCACCAGTCAAGGTTTGATGCGTGAGACAGGGTGCTCAGGGCTGGTGCACTGGGATGACCCTGACGGATGGATGGGGAGGGAGGTAAGAGGGGGGTTCAGGATGTACACATGTACACCCATGGCTGATTCATGTCAATGTATGGCAAAAACCACTACAATATTGTAAAGTAATTAGCCTCCAGTAAAAATAAATAAATTAATTTATTTTAAAAAAAGAAAAGAAAAATGTCCCTAAAGGTCAGGAGAAAGGGCTGAGAGGAGAGAAGGGAGAAGTTAGGTCAGATGGAACAGAGCCTTGAGGGCTGTGGTGAGGGATTTGGAATTTACTCAGAGAGAACTGCAAAATCACTAAAGAATTTAAGATAAGAGTAAGATAAGAGAGCCTGGTTTAGTGTTTGAAAGATGGCCCTTGCCGTGTATGTGATGGGACTCAGGGAGGAGGAGCAGAAGAGTCAGGCAAAGAGGTTTTTGCGACTGAGCAGGTGAGTGACGCAGGTGGCCTGGATACAGAGGTGGGGTTTACAGGTGGGCGCCGATTTGGAGGTGGAGCCAAGAGAATTTGCTGATGGACTGGATGTGCGGACAGAGGGCGAAGGAAAGTTGAGGATGTCTCATCCAGATTTGGGGCTCAAGCCCCAGGATAGAAGGTGGTGCCAGTAATAGAGGTGAGGAAGGCTAGGGTGGAAGGAAGAGATCTCCCAGCAGGAGATCAAGACTTTTGGTTTTGGTCATGTCAAGCTGTGAGATGCTTATTAGACACCCAAGGGGTGATGGCAGACTGGCAGCTGGGCATGAGTGCTACCTGGGTTAGAGAAACCTTCAGGAATTGTTGGCATGCATGAAGTCATAAGCTGGGTGGAGATTATTCATGGAGTGTGAGGATGAAGAAGAGGAGAGAGCCTTCCCTGTACCATTGCTTACCTTCTGGACAGAGAGAAAGCACAAGGTGGTGAAGGAGCCGTGCGTCAGAGCAGAGGAAAACTGGAAAAATGTGGTATCTAGAAAGGCAGGACAAGAAAGTGCTTCAAAGAGAAAAGCAGTTAACTGTGCTCAGTACCCCTGGGAGTCATGAATCAAGGAAAGTATCTAAATTATGTGCTATGCTTAGTCACTCAGTCGTGTCTGACTCTGTGACCCCCATGGACTGTAGCCCACCAGGCTTCTCTGTCCACGGGGATTCTCCAGGCAACAATTCTGGGGTGGGTTGCCATGCCCTCCTCCAGGGGATCTTCCCAACCCAGAAATCAACCCAGGGTCTTCTACATTGCAGGTGGGGGTCTTCTACATTGCAGGTGTATTCTTTACCAGCTGAGCTACCAGGGAAACCCATCTAAACTGTATCTGATGGTAAACACTAACCCTGCAGGTTTGCAGGAATGTACTTATCACATGAACAGAAACAATCTTTTCTCAGATGGCTTTGTTTTTTTAGCAAATTTTATTTAATTAATTTTTTGAAATTAGTGAATTTAATTTCATTTGTGTACAGAGATCTGATTAGAGTCAGAGTCTGCCTGATTGCCATGAGTTAGATAAGGTTGCAGCGTACAAGGTCACTGCAAGACGTAGGGGTCTCCCCGGCCACCTCAGCCACAAGACGTTTCACATCGTCTCATGTTTCTGTAATTAGTGGATGACCATACCCAAGTCCCTTCCTCTTTATGTGCTTCCATTACTTATAATTCTAAAGTGAAGGGAGTTAGACCAAGTACCCTGTAAAGTTCCTTCTGTTTTAAGATGACTTGGATTCTATGACTCCACCTAGGACCATTTATCCAGACCTCTTTTATTAAAATGTACTAACATCAATAAAAAGCTTTTTCGATGTTGTTGTTCCAAAAATTTGCCCAAGGCTAACATTGCCTGTGTTAATGTGCAAAAGAATAATTTTATTTCTGACTTTTCATTTCATGATTCTGGGCAAAGCAGAATCAGTAGCAAGATGCAAAATCCCAAATTTCAAATTCCTAGTGCTTTTATGGCATCTTAAAGCCTGACTCATAAATTCTACTTTTTAAGGGACACTATGACTAAGATGCCTGAGATAAGAGTTCCAAGCCTTTTGAAAACCCCTACACTTTGGCTCTCTATTACTGGCAGACTTCAAGGCCTGAACTCTCTATAAAGAAGGTACACACTGAAAGTTATTTTTTCTGAGGCCTTTGCTCTCCTAAGGACCACAGCATGTGTGGGCTCCTCTCAGGAGTCTGATTAAGCATTATTTGATGAACCACACATGGCAAAAGGTAGACTAACTCTTGCAGTTTTGTAACAATCTCTTTTTTCAGGTTGCATTTCAGACCTTGTGAATATTCCCAAACTGTCTTTAAAGAAAGGCTGTAGCAAATTGTAACGTAAGTCATACATGCTGATAACAGAAAAATAGTTACTACAACAGGAAGTTAATAAATCACCTGCTGACCAATATGCCATTGAAAATGTAGTTGCCAAAGGGTGAGGTGATGAAGGTTAAGTGTCATATTTTAACAGATTACCAGGCTGCTTTATCTTTCCTGATAGTCAAGACTATTTTCAGAGATAGGGTTCTTAAAGTAACAAACGGCATTGAGCATTACTAGGAGTTTAATTCATGATTTAGAGACAGTGACTTATTTCATTTTCCACAATTTATGTTTTTAAATCCACCTTTTAATTCCATTCTGATAACTTTCAGCCCTTGGAGAAGGAAAAATTGGAGATTTGGCAGTTGATATTTGGGATACATGGCCAATGGCTAGAAAACAGGAAGCCTTTTAAAGTATCAGTGAGTGAAGTGTCTAGCTGGGTGCTATGTACCCAGATCTCTGATAAATAGCTGAGAAAACAAGCAAACACACAAAGAATCATTACGTAGTAAGTGGATGCAGAAAATGACAAATGGAAAAAATTACAAAAGGCAATTTTTCCCCCTAAAAATTGCAAAAAAAATCCCATACGGGATGTAGACTCCTTTTCTATATAAAAATGCCTCCTTGTTGTTGATTCAGTATCATCAGGGAAATTCTGGGAGTGGAGAGAAGCTCTACTGGGGCAAGTGTTGAAACTACTTAGCACGAGAGACCATTAAAAGGAACATTTTTTTATTTGGTTGAAAAAATACACAAAAACCTTCTTGTAGAAAAATCAACTGTATTGTTTAGACCTGCGAACATCACTCAACAACCACAAGAATAAAATGCCTATAGTAAATATTATACACACCACAGAGGTTTTAATTTGGTGGAGATTTGTGTAGAGCAACCACCAAAGACAAGATGGTCCTGTGGGACCTGAAGAGAATCTAAGTTCCTTAAAGACCAGAGTGGGTGGGAGAGGCCAGAGGAAATAGGATGGAGAGCATGGCCAGAAGTCCATACCCCTTGGATTGCTGAATGTGCTGGTTCTCAGGTGGTGCTAGTAGTAAAGAAGCCACCTGCCTATGCAGGAGACATAAGAGACTTGGGCTCACACTCTGGGTCGGGAAGATCTGGAGGAAGAAATGGCAACCCACTCCAGTATTCTTGCCTGGAGAATCCCTTGGATAGAGTAGCCTTGTGGGGTGTGGTCCAGGGGGTCTCAAGAAGTTGAACACGACTAAAGCAACTCAGCATGCAGCACACACACACACTGGTTAATTTTATCTGTCAGCTTGACTGGGGAAGGGGATGCCCAGGTAGCTGGTGAAAAATTATATCTGGGTGTGTCTGTGTGGGTGTTTCAGGAAGAGATCATCATTCTGTTCAGTAGACCAAGTAGAAAAGATCCACTCCCACCAGTGAGGCCACTCCCACCCAATCTCGGAGACCCTAATAGAATGGAAAAGGCAGAGGAAAACTTTATTCCTGCTCTCCTTCATCTCCTCCCACCCTGGGACTTCAGAGCTCCTGGTGCTCAGGCCTTTGCACTCAACCTGAATTATGCCACTGGCTTTCTCTGTTTTCCTGCTTATAGATTGGATCCCCTGATAAAGGGTTAGTGGGGAAGCCTTGTCCACCTGTTTTCTTGAGATTTGGGATGAGGACATTTTAAAAACATGTTTGGAATATTATCTCCGTGTATTATGGGGTACCTAACCTCAGATAGCTATGTGGAGGAGGAGGAAGCAAGAGAGGAAATAAGGAGAAGCTTCCAGAAGGAAGTGAGCCTTGAATAGGGTTTAGAAGGAAATGTAGTCAGGCAAAGACGGGCTGGTCAAGGAAGACGAAACAGCATGAGCAAAAGCAGAGACATGGAACTGTGTTGTATTCAGGGAGTAAGGCATCTATGTCGAAGGCTAGTAGAAAATATGGAAGTCTTGAAGTCTTACTAGCATTACAGTTGTCTGCAAATGTGCTTAATCATGTCCAGCTCTTTGAGACCCTATGGACTATAGCCTGCCAGGCTCCTTTATTCATGGGACTCTCCAGGCAAGAATACTGGAGTGGTTGCCATTTCCTTCATCATAGGATCCTACCAACCCAGGGATCAAACCCATGTCTCTCATTGGAGGTGGATTCTTTACCACTGTGCCACCTAGGATATTATAGTTATTTATTGTTACTACTTAATATTATTGAGTAAATCACTTGATATTATTATTAGTTATATTTTATATTAAATAATATCACAATATATTATATAAATATATTTATATTATATTATAAATATAATATAATAATATAAAATATTTATATAAAATAATTATATTTTATAATTAAATAATATTATTATCACTTAATAATATTAAGTGATATGGCTTAATATTACTATCATTATTAATGATGTTATAACTTAATATTATCAGCTACTTGAAGTCTTACAAATATTACAGGGATAGAGAGAGACTTCTTAAACATCCCTCTCCATTAAACCTTCCACTGTGGGCGAGGTGATAAGTGAGAGGAGTTAGGAATAGCCTGAAATTTGTGTGTAGGTGGCCTGAGGACTGAAGCCGGCTCATAGGCACATGCCCATCAATGATGACTTATATTAGGGGTCCTCAATCCCCAGACTACAGACTAGTACCAGTCCATGATCTGTTAAAAACTGGGCCACATGGCAGGAGGTGAGGGTGAGTGAGCAAGCAAAAGCCCCATCACTTATGTTACCACCTGAACGATCCCACCCTCCACCCTCTCTCTGTCCATCAAAATTTTTTCTTCCACAAAACAGATCCCTGGGGCCAAAAAGGTTGGGGACCACTGCCCTACATGGTGAGTGTCTATTTGTGTGTGTGCATTGGTTGGCCATGAATTTCACATAAAATTCAGAGTTCCTGTTTCACTTGAAAAATCATATCTGGTAGCACAGGGCTTCTCCCTCCACAAATAGGTAGAATGCAGTAGTGGATGTTCAAGTTAGAAGAAGGTGTGAGACCACAAGATTGTATGGTATCCCCTTCCCTCTGACCTGCTCTTGTTGGTCATTTATTTGCCTAGTCCCTGCAGCATTTGAATATGTAATTCTGGGAATTTACTCAATACTGAGTTGCCTTGGGCCAGTGAAAAAAACTCTGCTACCTCGGCCTGCCAGGGCTGCCTGTCACTACAGCCACTGAAGCTCATCTTGTTGAGACTGAAAGATTGACACATGCCTGCTCCTTCTGGTCACCAGCTCTGGATTCACACACTGGCATGAGTATGTCTGATTGGTGAGGCTGAGGTCACATGCTCATGCCTCAGCTGCAAAGGCAGCTGGGAAAAGGCATCTTGGCATTTGTAACGTCCTTGATGGCAGGTAGACTCCGCCTCCAGCAAGATTAATAAAATGTTTAGAAGCCGAGCAGCCAAATGAATGACACCAGAAAGGGGTTGGCCATCTAACTGTGGCATGTTTACCAGTGGGGTATATTGATGGTTTCATGTCAAACAGAATCTTTGCTTTGATGTATGTGTTAGTCATTCATTCGTGTTTGACTCTTTGTGACCCCATGGACTGTAATCCACCAGGCTCCTCTGTCCATGAGAATCTCCAGGCAGGAATGCTGGAGTGGGTTGCCGTATCCAATTCCAGTTTGCTGCGATAGCGTGGCATTATTTTATGTGCATTAGGAAAATACAGTACAGTTAAGACATCAAACAGCAAAGGACAGGAAAGTTGATAAAGAGTATGAAGTGTGATGATTTAAAGAAAAATCTAAACAGTAGTTAAGGTTTAATTACTTTAAACTATTTTAACTAGTTAAAAATCTAAACAGTAGTTTGGATGATATTGGAAATAATAAAATTATTATTCAAATGAGTGCATTTTTGGAAATTAGATAAATACAAATCTCTATATCTTGCCTTGTTCCAAGTAATGATGATGGTGATCATGATGATAAAATTGATACTAATAATACAAAATTTTACAATTATTTAACATTCTGGGTAAGACTCTGTTCTAAAAACTTTCCATTTGTTTACTTACACATCATATCAACTTTATGAGATAGTTACTATTATTTTCCCAATTTTACAGATAGGGGACTTACGGCCCACAAGGGTTAAACAATGGGAGTTTAGTCAGTAAACAGTCAAATGAGGATCTGAATTCAGGCCACTACTCTCTACCTGATGACTGTGCAATTTAGGGTGGATGTGGATTCCTGTACAGTGATTGCATCAAAAAGCTGCAGAACTGACCTAGGATTTTGAGTCAGAAATTTGGGGATGAGTGCTTTTAGAGTACTCATTTTCATGCCAGAGAGACTGCTCAGCCTTGGCACTATTGTTATGTTGAGCGTTAGTTATTGCGTGTATGTGAGAAGCTGTCCTGTGCATTTTAGGGCAGCATTTCAGGCTTTCACCCACTAGATGCCAGTATATCTTCTTCAGCTGTGACAACCAAACATGTCTCCAAATATCGTCCAGTGGCCCCTGGAGGCAACATTGCCCCTAGCCGAGAACTCCTGGCCTAGAGAATTCTGAAGTCTCCCAGCGAGAAGCCTAGGAATAATGACCAGCATGATAAAGTGGTGTGACTAAGTCGCCTGGCGTGTTTTCCGGGTATTCTTCCACAGTATCAGGTCATTATTTGTTAATAGCAGGTGTGTCTCATTCCTCATGTCAGAAACAAATACACAGTGCCAGCTTGTACCAGCTATTGGTTTTTAATGCAATAGGTGGTGAATCTTAACTTTGTGGTTTACGTATAAAATGAACAACCAGCCTCTCATTTTCTAGAATCCTGTGGCTGTACACTTGGCAAGAAATGACAAGGGAACTCAACCTTTTAAAATATTTAAGCCAGTATCTGTTTCTTTCCTTGACTTGTTTGGTCACATCAAGAATTTGTGTGTGTGTGTATGAGAGAGTGTTCTATGTAAAAATGGGACAGACTATAAATTAGGTCCATTCTCTGTATTTGAGGCTCAGAGGTTAAAGCGCCTGCCTTCGATGCAGGAGACCCAGGTTCGATCCCTGGGTCGGGAAGGTCCTCTGGAGAAGGAAATGGCAATCCACTCCAGTATTCTTGCCTGGAGAATCCTATGGACAAAGACGCCTACTAGGTTATAGTCCACAGGGTTGCAAAGAGTCAGACACAACTGAGCAACTTCACCTCACCTCACCTCACCTCTGTATTTGAATATGGTTGTTAGGACTTTCAGGATGATGATCAATACTATGTTCACGATGTAATAATACAGCGTAAAACATTGAAGAGCTATGAAGGGACAAATCATCTCTCGGGCAGGGCTTTCTGCTCATTAAGTCTTACTAGACACCAGAGTCTAGCAATAGCATCATCTAATTCTTTTTATTTTACTGTGCTCCCACAGCCTTCCCTGCCAGCCAAAACCTTCCTTCCAATCCCTTCAGATCTATTCAAGCATCGAAGCCCAGCAAAGTCACCTCCTCCACGATTGCCTCCAGAAGCTGTAATCAGAAGAGCCACTTCCTTCTCCTGGCCCCACATGTTATCTATTTCCCATCTTTGTATTCTTTATATTCCATCCAATTAAGTGAGGGACTAGCCTTCCAGTTCAGTCTTGCTCCTTATCTCTTCTGTGCAGAAATAAGTGAGCTCAAATTAAAGCTGGCAGTTATTTTGGGGTTGAGAAGGTTCATACATGACCATTCATATCGACAAATAGTGTAGCTGCTTTATTTTTGAAGGTGGATCCGTTCATCCTGACACTCTCACCCTACTGGGTAGTATATGTGCAGGGAGTAGGGTCTAAATCTACCAGTTAAGATACTCTTCTTTAAAAAAATTAAAGTATAGTTGATTTATGGTAGTGATAATTTCAAGTATATATTACTCCTGATTTGGTCTCTTTCTGTTTAAATGCAGCCATCTGACACAGGCTATGTTTTCTATTCAGCAACCCTCCACCTGGAATATTTCATCTTCCTATTCCGTTTCTCCTCAAGATATGCTGATAGGAACTAAAATAAAAATAAGTCAGGAAACTCTTTCTCAACAAAACTTGTTTTTCAAGACTGCTATCTTATTTGGACTCAAAAATCCCATTTTTAAAAATTTCAGAAAATGAATCTTGACTTTCTTTGTAATTATCCTTATTTGCTCAAAGGCAAATGGATGATCTTGACTTTTTGATTAATTTTTTTCCTGAATTTTGCTTTCCTAGGCCTGCCTTTCACCAGATACCTGATTCAGTAATATCTTCTAAAAGAAAAAGAAAGAAAGAAATCACTATGCATTGAGGCTTTACAAATTCTAAGATGATATGGTCACTAATGACATTGAATTAAATCTTTGCAAATTTTTAAAGAAAGAGAATTTACTTCTGTAAAGTGAGAGAACAAATGCTTACACGGACCTGGGCCAAGAAAGAACCAATATCCATTTTTCCTGGGGTCAGCTATAATGGGAACCAAGAAAGTATCCTATCTCACACTGAGATCTCATTTACAGAGGTCATGAAACAGTCATATTATACTTAATTTGATCCTTGATCACAGATCATAGTAGTAGACAAACTTGTATTTCTTGTTGGACAGTTAGATTACGTGTTGCTCAGGGTATAGAGTTTGAATGACACAGTGTAGAAGGAAACAAAAATATTCCATTTCAGCCAAGTTCTAAGCCATTGTGACAATAAACCCAAATAAGCTAAAAAGATTTGAGATGGACACATACCATCTACGCAACACAAACTCAGATAATTTCCATATTAGTGACCCCATGGACTGTAGCCCACCAGGCTTCTCTGTCCATGAGATTTTCCAGGCAAGAATACTGGAGTGGGTTTATTGAATAGATGCTTATTTCTTGTATGGAGAAGTTTAGAATGGGGGGATTATTTTGTGTATGAAAATATTGTATTATGATTGGGCATGGGATTACTGAACTGTAGAGTTAGAATGGGACATTAGATGTCATCTTTGTTAGCCTCTTCATTCGACAAATTTATTCTAACATGTGCTTATTGAGTGCCTGAGGCCCAAAGAGGCCTGAGAAGTGGTTGTCAACATTGTGCTTTGAGTTACCAGGGAATATTTTAAAAAAACATGCATTTCCTGGGCTCCAGCTGAGGAATTCTGATACAATTGCTCTGGTGTGAGGTCTGGATGTTGGTAAATTTAAGACTTCTCAGGTGATTTTTCATACTCATAAAACTACCTTCTCCCTCCATTAAAAAATGACATTGAAATTTGTATTCTGTATCTTATCCACTTACTTAATTTGATGAAGGGGAAAAAAAATGAGAGGAAACTAAATACTTCCTCATTTCTATTGGCTTTTATGATCTTGTCACTTTTACCTCTAGAGTTATTTTTGCAGCTAGTCCAACCTCTTTGGGGCTTCCCAGGTGGTGCAGTGGTGACCTTGAGACTGTACAAACCTCAGCTGGACACAGCTCAGCAATCTGAAGTCCATCAATTTCCAAGAAAGTATTTGGTGCTATCAGATACTGGAGACAAATTAGAGAAAGAACTGCAGGAACTTTAAGGCCTGAGAAAATGATTTGCATAAAAGTCAACGGTCAGAAATGGGAAAGTATAGAAATTGGAGGTTGTAGGTGTAGAAATGTTGTGTGAGATCAGCCCCTAGCGGGCACCTTAATGATTACAATTGTTCAGCCCTGGAGTTGAGATGATGTGGCTTGATGCTGGAACAGTATTCATGGCCACGTAAGACCACAAATATTCTAAACACAGACTGCAGATGGCAGAGATATAACATTCTCTTTTTTTATATATAAACATATAAATTAATCTTTCACAGGGTGTATGGCAAAGGATCTCCGTGCTTCTTTCTGAAACAGACAGCTCTTGTTTTCCATCACTTGTAGAAGAGAATGTTAGAAACTCTTCAATGCAGAGAACAATGGTCCCATATGATGGTGCTTCTTCCTACCTCTCCATCCTCACCTCTTGATTCTTCAGTGTTCCATTCACAGTGTCAGGACGAGAAGGTTTTCAGGCAGAGAAGGAGGAAAAGCATTCTAGGCAGGGATATTCTGCATGCAAAGACCCAAAGGGAGTAAGTGGCAGGGCATGTTTAGGGAATTCTAAATGTCTTGGTGTTTCTGAAGTCTGTAAGTGCAGATGAGTATGGACAGCTGGGCTTTTAAGTCTAGCGTTCATTTCCTTCACTTACTACTTGCAACAGAGACAAGGTTAGAGAAGTACTTCTCTACCCTGAGATAACATACAAGTGGGATGGTTTTCGCAACCGACAGCTTCCTATCAGAGGCAGGGGTGATGAAGAAAGCCCATGTTCCATCTCAGCCAGGAAGCCTGTCCTCAGCTTCACTGACTGGTGTGGGAATGGGGGTCTAATGCTCTGGGATTTATTTACCACATTTTCGAGAGAATCCCCAAATCTTTTTTTTTTAATGGGATTTCTACTCCCTAGGCCAAATTTATTCATCTATTCAATACTAAGTGCTGTTCTAAGCCTGAGGACACGGCTGAGAACAAAACAGATAGAAGCTCCCACCTCCGGGGTGCTTCAAGTTGTAATTGAGGAGACAATTTTAAAAACTAAGAAAATTATTAAATATGTTAAATGATAATAAATGTTATGGAGAAAAATAATGTAAAAGGTGGATGAGGAGGACTGGAGATTGGTTGTTTTCTATTTATTTATTTTGGTTGAGTAACCACTCATAGGGCCTAGGTCTTTTCAGCCTCTGCTTGTTTATTTTTTTAATTTATTTTTGATTAGAAGATAATTAAATGCTATACAATGTTGTGTTGGTTTCTGCTGTACAACGTGAATGAGCCGTAGTATACATAGATCCTCTTCCTCTTGAGTGTCCCTCCCACCTCCATCCCCATCCCTCCTCCCCCAGCTTATCACAGAGCACTGAGCAGAGTTCCCTGTGTTATACAACAGCTTCTTACTAGCTGTCTAGTTTACACATGATCATCAATCTTGCTCTCTCAATTTGTCCCACTCTCTCCTTCCCTCACTGTGTCTACAAGTCGGTTCTCTATATCTGGATCTCTATTCCTGCCCTGCAAATGGGTTCATCAGCAGTGTTACAATCTTAAACAGCGTGGTTGGGGGAAGACTTAACCGAAAAGGTGATATGGAAGAGCTCAGATGTCACATAACTTATTCACTCATTCAGTGTATTCAGTGACATTTATTGAGCACTTCCTGTGTGTGAAGCATGAATCTACATATTGGGGATAGACTGATGAACAAGACAGACAAGCTTGTTTCTTTCACAGAGATTATATTCTTGCTGGGGAGACAGACACTAAACAAGAAATCACACAAAACAATGTCAAAATAGTGATTCTTTGCAAGAAAGAAATAAACCAAGATAACATGCTGGAGAGAGAAGGGGGAGAAGTGGCTAGATTGGACAGAGAAGTTGGTGAAGGTCACCCTAAGTGACAGTGGGTGGAATGAAGGGAAACTGCTGCACAGAGGTCTGGGGAAAGGCATTCAAGGCCAAGGGAACAGCAAGGGCAAAAGCCGTGGGGTGGGAACAAGCTAGGCCAGGGGTGATGCCTTGGTTCATGGAACAGAGCAAAGCACATTCTGGAGGCAAAACCATGGCCAAGGCCAGGCTCAGACAAAACTGTGAAGCAGAAAATGTTCACAGTGACCTCCTCTTTCCTTTTTTGGCTACTTTGTCCTCCTTTACTGGTGGTTCCCTGGCCTCATGTAATCCTCGGGCTCTTTCTCTTTTGGACTGCCTCTCAGAAAAACATGTGACAGGGACTTCCTTGGTGGTTCAGCGATTACGAATCCACTCTCCAGTGCAAGGGACGTGGGTTCGATCTCTGGTCAGGGAACAAAGCTCCCACAGACCATGGGGCAACTAAGTCCATGTGCCACAACTACTGAGCCTGCACATCCCAACTAGAGCAAAGCTGACACGTGGCAACAAAGACTCAAAGCTGACAATAAATAAGTAAATATGTACATATTTTTAAAAAGATGTGATAGGTTGTCCATAATAAAAAACGATAAGGCTAAAGAGGTTTTATTCCCACTAAGAGTATTTATATGTGCCTGTGTACTCAGTCATGTCTGATTCTTTGCACTCTTGAACTGTAGCCCACCAGGCTCCTTCGTCCATGGGATTCTTCAGACAAGAATACTGGAGTGGATTGCCATTGCCTCTTCCAGGGGCTCTTCCCGACCCAGGGATTGAACTCGAAGTCTCTTGCATCTCCTGCACTGGCAGGCAGATTCTTTACCACTGTGCCACCTGGGAAGTTCCAAGGGTATTTATACTTCAACTAAAATGATTTAATTATGAAATTTGATGCATCAGCTATTTGAGTGTTGGAGTACTTGATTGGTGTGGGAGGATATTAATTTCCTACGGATGTGGTAACAAATTATTGCAAATGTAGTGGCATAAAACAACACAAATGCATTATCTTAAGAGTTCTGGAGATTAGAAGTCCAAAATGAGTTGGCAGGGTAGGATCTTTTTGGAAGCTTTGGCAGAGAATCTGTTTTTCTTTTCTAGATCCAAGAAGGCCCTGTGGCTCTGTGTCACTACATCCTCTGCTTCAGTTGTCACATCTTCATCTCCGACTCTGGCTTTCCCACCTCCCTCTCCTAAGGACCCTGGGATTACCTTGAGCCTGTTCGGATAATCTGGGATAATCTCCCATCTCAAGATCCTTCGCTTAATCACATCAGCAAAGTCCCTTCTGCCTCATGAAGTTAACATATTCTCAGGTTCCAGGGATTGAGACATGGACATTTTGGGAGTCATTAATCTATCGGCCACAGGGAGTAACATTCTGGAGACCGTGAAATTAGACCACCAGATAACTCCCTACTCCCAGGTTGTTTCTGCTCCTTATTTTTGTTGAAGTTGTAGGAATGAAATTGTTCTATTGTCTTTATGAAGGGCAGCTGCTCAAGATACCTGAGTAATTTTCCTTAGTCCACACTGGTAAAGTCAGAGAAGACTGCATCTCATTGCATTTGTAATTTTAAACATATTTTTTACCCATAAGGTTAATTTGAATGGTAGCTTCTGGGATGGGGCTTCCAACACTCTTTAGTTTCTGACCTCTCTGAAACTTGAATAGCAAAGTCCATTTGCAGAATGACCGGAGGCCCGAGTCAAGGACCTAAAAGGATGGACATTACTGTTTACCAAGGCTCCATGAGGACTTTCCTGAGGGTCCAGTGGCTGAGTCTGAGTTTCCAATGCAGGGGGCCTGGGTTAGATCCCATATGCCACTAGCAACCAAGAGTCACATGCTGCAACTAAAAAAAGATCCACGTGCTGCAGTTAAGAAGACCCACTGCATGCCTGCATGCTCAGTTGCTTCAGTCATGTCCAACTCTTGACTCTGTGACCCTATGGACTGCTGCCCGCCAGTCTCCTCTGTCCATAGTATTCTCCAGGCAAGAATACTGGGGTGGGTTGCCACTTCCTCCTCCAGGGGATCTTTTTGACTCAAGGATGGAACCTGTGTTTCCTGCATCTCCTGCATTGGCAGGCTGATTCTTTACCACTACATCACCTGGGAAGCCCATCTGTTTCAATTCATCAGACATAATGAGGTGCCTGCTATGTGTTGGACTGGCCAGCTGCTGAGCTGTGCCCTAGGCATCATAAAACTTTCCAAGTTGTATATCTGGCATGTGTGTAATAGATTATTTAAAACCATTATTTAAAACTGAAATGTAGTCACAAAAATACTGAACTGGTCTATGGCTACCTGCCAGTAGCAAAGGTCATGAATTTGCTAAGCCAGTGTAACAAATTCTTGACGAAAGTGTTCACAAAGCTCTTCCCAATAGAACTGAAATTAAGATAGGCTGAATTTTTGCCTTTTAAAAGTGACTCTGGAGACATTTGTAAGGAGCAGAGCAGCTGTATGCAAGAATGTTTATCTTAGATTCCCTCCGGGCCTCTCCCACATCAGCACCAGCTGTTTAACATTCAGTTCCCTGAAGTCCTACAATGTAAGATTCCGGACCTTTGTGGGAACTGCTTGGTGGTCCAGTGGTTAGGACTCTGCCATTCACTGTTGAGGACCCAAGTTCAACCCCTGCTTGGGGAACTAAGATCCTGCAAGCTGCAGGGCAGTCCACAAAGCAAAACAAGCATTTGGACCTTGAAGGAGAGCCCAGTTGTTTCTCTTGCACAAGATGCAAAACTACCAGTTAGTTAGAGATGAAGGATCACTAGCCCTTTGCTCTACCACTCCACTGTGGGGACAGCTGCCTTACACGTTTCTTCATGAGCTTGGACCCCTGCCCCCTGGCCTCGGTTCAGGGTTGGCTATTAGGGGGCCCCCGGGAACCTCACCGCTCTTGCACTTTTTAAAGTCAACTATGGCACTATGGCCCCCATCCCAAGTCATTCCTTCCAGGTATCCCACCCGAATGCCTGTAGCCGCCCGCTCCAGGGCCACCTGGGATCACATTTGGGGAAAGTGGGTCATCCAGCACTGGCACTACAAATCCAATTGATTCATCCAGAGACTAACAGAGGGATACGGGGCGCGCGGACAGGAAGTCACTATCCGGGTACCACCGGCTCCACCTGCCTGGTCCACTCGCTTGCAGGGGCCAACGCAGCAGGCCAGCCCTGGCCCCGCCCCTCGGCCCCACTCCGGCGAGCGGAAGTGACGCACACCCTAAGCTATTTCCGGCCAGCCCGAAACTAGGAAGAAACTTGGAGCCGCCGAGGTGTCCGGCAGACCCTCTTCGCTGCTCCCGTGCCCCGTGGCCCGGGCCGCGCCGAGCTGTCGGGAGCCCAGGCCATGGGGCAGCCCGGGCCGTCCGCAGTGTGAGGCGCTGGGCCTCCCGCGGGCTCCCCGGACGGGCCGAGGGCGGGCAGGCGGGAGGCGTCGTTCCAGCGGCGGTCCCGGCCGCTGCCGCCCGCCCAGGCTCCCGGCATCATGAACATAGACGTGGAGTTCCACATCCGGCACAACTACCCCTGGAGCAAGCTGCCGGCCAACGTGAGGCAGGTACGGAAGCTGGGGACGTGGTCCCGCCCCGCCGCCACCAGCTCGCGCGCCTCTGGACTCACTCCCGGCCTTGCCCCGCTAAGGGTCTGGATTTAACCGATCCCAAACCCGCGGCTGGGGAGGGGGTGGCCTTGGGACCACAAGGGCAGGATGGGGCTGTTGGAAATGGGATGGAATGGTGCCCACTGGACTCGTCTGGCACCTTCGCACGCGGTCTTCGTTTCACCAGACACTAGGCTCGACGCCTTCGAAACAAATTTGAAACACAGCTCCTGATCTTCAGAATTTGGGGATGGTGGCAAAGGGACGAGAAACAAATGACTGCGTTACGGGCTGATAGCTGCTGACACGAACCAGCATCTTAGTGTAGGGGCGCGCACAGAGGAGGGACTCGGAAGCTGTCAGTGGAGCATCAGGAGAATGTGTAAGAGAGGCATTAAAATGGGTTTTAAAAGACAAATAAGAGATAGCTAGAAAAGAGGGGGATTAAAGATTTTCCAACGCGAGAAAAAGTCATTTTGAAAAGCTTAGAAGAGCCAAAGCCTACTTTCACCATCTGGAGGTGGGGCTTGGTTAGTGTTTGGCGGTAGGAGCTGTCAGGGCCGCATTTTGAAGAGCTTTCCTACTTTCCTTTGTTGGGCTTTAGCCTCCCGACGAGGTGGGTTTATTAGAGATGTTGCAACAAGAGAGTGACAAGAAGGTTTGGTCTTTTTTTCCCTCAGAAGTAGTTCTCAAATGCTTGAGAGTCATTTTTACTCAGTTTTGCGGATATCTGTTGAACACCTGCTGGGTACTATGCCTTGTTTGAGGTGCGGGTAACTTGCAGCCGTCAACACAAGGAAAGCCCTGTCTTCATTTAGCGTACATTTTAAAAAAGAAAGACAGTAAACAAATGAGTAAATACGTGATAAGGCGAGTGGTGGTGAAGCTTATGAAGGGAGTGATGAATGCTGTATAGAAAGCACTGGTTTTCTCTGGTCAGTGGTTGACCTTCAAGTTCCCACCATTTTACTTGGTTGGGAGTGAAATTCTATTTTCCATTGGTTCTGAACACTGGCCTGTTTGGAGGGTTTGGGATGGTGGTGGTGATGGTATACAGATTGTTATTTTGCTGCAGCTCTCAGCTTGGGGTCTTAGTTCCAGGAAATGAATAATTTAAGGTTCTGGCAGTGTATCATGTGGCAGAGAAAATGCTTTCACTTCAAGATATCAAAAACACAGACAGTGGAAAGATAAATTTAAGGAACTCCGAATTCTTGGGTGGCAGTGGCTGCCCTTGTGACATTAATCTTGAACAGGAAGAAGAAAGCTCTAAAGCTGGAGGAATCAGCTTCTCTTGTTAAGCTTGAATGAGGGCCTTGATGGACACTTTCTGTCTTTAGAGTTTTGTGGCATATGGCAAGACAACTGGAAGAACCAGTAAGCCTTTGTTTCCATGTTTACTCTTCCTTTCACACAAAAAATGTAGCTTGATAGACAAGAGATGGATGATTCCATTATGCCCAGCAGAAATAATCAATCTTAATTAGTGTTGGCAAAGCCTTTCTAAACCTTAGTCACAACTATTAAAAATAATCTCCAAACAGTGTTATAATCTGGTACAAACATGACATTAGATTAAAACTTCTTTTGGTAACGTCAATTAAAAGAATTGATATTTTCGCTTAGGATAAGCTTCCACTTGTCGAAGGTGTTGCAAAACCCCTCTGTAACAAGTTACTTCATGGACTTAGCCTTGCTCTGATTTCCTAGGTCAGGCTCTACTTTGGTTTACTACATCAGCTTTCTCTCTGGTCTCTTGCCTTCAGAAAAAGACCCTCCTATCCATTCCTCATACTCTACTGGGGTGAGGTTTCTAAAATGCAAACCCAGCCCTTTTACCACTTGTTGCCATAGATTACTTGTTGCTTCTTGAATCCAGACGTTAACTCCTCCAGCAAGGTTTCCCCGACCTAAATCTAGAGTAGTTGACCCCCAGCACTGTATTTCTTGTCTGTAGGGCTCTAGTTGTCTTCCAGTAAATATTTTTGGAGTGAAGGAATGATAGCATCAGTTTGAGATTTTTTTTCCTGGAGCTAAAGTCAGTTTAAAATTGGGAATAGTCCTTGTGTGAAAAGAATTGTTTTGGGGTTTTTTTTTGGTGTTAACAGATACTAAGTACTTTGATAAGAGTTTCTAGTAAGTTTTGAAGCGTTTAATTTGGAAGTGATTCATTTCTGAAAGCTGAGGGAAGGTGATTCAGTTTTTTTTTTAAATTTTTAAAAATTATTAAAATTTTTTAAATGTAAATAAGATGAAAGGTTTTCTTTACTTGTTGTGAGCTATACTTGACTTTCAAGAATATATTAAAAAGTTGTGGATCACACCATTGTTTAAGGATTTGAGGGGGATTTTTGAGGATTTGAGGATTACTGGTAAAACTATAGGTTTACCAGTATTCATTGTTCAAAACAATTCGTAGTTGTTTTATTTGAAGGGAGATTTTATGATGTGGTTCTGTGTGATCCACAGAGGGTCAATTAAAAAAAAATACTATGTACTACTTTGAGGGGGGTGCATATTGGGACAGGATTTGTGGAGCAAAAGCTTTAGAAAAAAATGCTTTATGCTAATCTGATGCACAGTGGATGTTTTGCAGCCAGTTTCTGTGGCACTCCATCTGTTACAGTTCCTTTTATATGCAGCCCAGCTTCATTTGTCAGACCTGGTTGGAATTTCTGTAGGGTCAGCACTGTCTCAGAGTAAAATGACCTTTCTTTAGTTGCCTCCTATAGAGGCAACAGTGTTTTAAAATGTGAATGGTGGGAAATTTGGGGTAGGACTGGAAGAGAAGGCAAAGAATCTTTGTGAACATAGCAGTTAATATTTTATGTACCAAGGTAGTGAAGAATAGAATCAGCTTTTAATGTAGCTTTTAATTATTTGTGCGAGCACACATGTATTGATTAGAACCAGTCATCACTTAATGACTATGGCAAAGACTTAGATGTTTAATAGTTCTGTTCTCTAATTAGCTTACAAGTAACAGGGCCCTTATATTTTGTGTAAGTGGTTTGATTTACACTTTTTATCCTGGAGTT
Organism: Madoqua kirkii; assembly: GCA_006408675.1. NCBI lineage: Eukaryota > Metazoa > Chordata > Mammalia > Artiodactyla > Bovidae > Madoqua > Madoqua kirkii. Next base: position 43,098 of record SJYC01021104.1, read on the forward strand.
AACCAGGAACAGAATTTTAAAGGAGGAAAATGGTTGTAAGTTAGGATAAATTAAGGGACTTATTTTGAAACAGAAGAGCAAATCCTGAAGTTTGAAAGTTGTTAAGATTTTAGCAGATTGTCTGCTGTGTGAGTGAATGAGTGAGTGAGTGAGTGAGTGTGTGTGTGTGTGTGTGTGTGTGTGTGTTTTGTGTACTTTGAGAAAGAGACTTTTATTTAGCAGTAGAGCTAGAGGAGATCCTCTAAAAGTTTTACAGAAAGCCTGGTATTTTGAATCCCCTAAATATCTTCAGTCCTGAGCTTGGCTTTGGGGCTGCATCAGAGACAGGAGAGCAGTTTCTCTGTGATAAAGTTTAACTTCTAACTACCTGTAATGTTAAAGTGGATGAAAATAATGTAAGCACATACATTTTAGCTTTCCCACATTATGTCCCTTTTTCTTAAAATGGTATCTACCAATAGTTCCAGTTATGTACCAGTTAGATGTGTTTCATCTGTCTATGAAGATGGCCTTAAATGAAAGTATGTATGTGGACATTTACCTTGGCTTTCAAAAACCTACAAGTAAGAAGTATAGTAACTGAATCCTCTAATCTTTTCTGTCATTAATCTCTTCAGTTCAGTAGCTCAGTCGTGTCTGACTCTTTGCGACTCCACGAGTTGCAGCACACCAGGCCTCCTTGTCCATCACCAACTCCTGGAGTCCACCCAAACCCATGTGCATCGAGTCGGTGATGCCATCCAGCCATCTCATCCTCTGTCGTCCCCTTCTCCTCCTTCCTTCAATCTTTCCCAGCATCAGGGTCTTTTCCAGTGAGTCAGTTCTTTGTATCAGATGGCCAAAGTGTTGGAGTTTCAGCTTCAGCATCAGTTCTTCCAATGAATATTCCATTAATCTCTTATGATGTTTTTTATAGTATATTGGAACGATCATGGCTAATAATTAGAAGGGGGATAGCAGTCACATATTCAATGTAGTTTATGGTCTCACATTGAATGTAATGTTAACTCTAATCAGACCAGCTTACACTTTGCTTTCATGAAAAACCAATTTTGAACTTAAAACACTAAGTTCACAGCTAGAAAGTATTTTGCTCGTTAAAAGATATATCAGAAATGTAGACAACTCTATTTTCTAGAATTGTTTAAATGTTTTCTAATGAGACCATTAGATGATGTTTTTAAGAAATAATCTTATTTAGAGGTACATTTGAAATATATATTCCTCAGAAATCTTAATTTTTAATAATCATAGTCTTTCCCAGCATCAGGGTCTTTTCCAGTGAGTCAGTTCTTTGTATCAGATGGCCAAAGTGTTGGAGTTTCAGCTTCAGCATCAGTTCTTCCAATGAATATTCCATTAATCTCTTATGATGTTTTTTATAGTATATTGGAACGATCATGGCTAATAATTAGAAGGGGGATAGCAGTCACATATTCAATGTAGTTTATGGTCTCACATTGAATGTAATGTTAACTCTAATCAGACCAGCTTACACTTTGCTTTCATGAAAAACCAATTTTGAACTTAAAACACTAAGTTCACAGCTAGAAAGTATTTTGCTCGTTAAAAGATATATCAGAAATGTAGACAACTCTATTTTCTAGAATTGTTTAAATGTTTTCTAATGAGACCATTAGATGATGTTTTTAAGAAATAATCTTATTTAGAGGTACATTTGAAATATATATTCCTCAGAAATCTTAATTTTTAATAATCATAGCTTTCACCTATAAGTAGTTATCAGACAGAGATCTGTTCTTAGTGGCCATTCTTAAATTTTAAAAAATGGAGGTGCAAGATACCATCCATCTCCATTCACACAAACTGGAAACTGGCAAGAAGGAAATTTTTTATTAGTAAATTAACAATAATTTGCATTAGCAAGTAGATTTTTCCTTTTAATTCCAATGAAAATTTTTTTTTAGAGTCTTGTTTATATTTTACCTATAGAATACTAATTTTGATTCAGATGTCCTCTTTTTTACTTTATGTGAGAAAATATGCCAGAAAGAATTGCATTACTTCTTGGTTTTTGACTTTGAGTTTTTTGTTTTGTTTTCTGTAAATTTTCCAAATAATGTAAATTTAATGAAGCCTCTTTCTATAATAATTGGAACAAATTTTAAACATAATTGGTTCCATTTTTTTTTAACTTCTCTTTTTTTAATGTTTGCCTTTTTTTCTTTAATATTACTTTATTTTACTTTACAATGCTGTATTGGTTTTGCAATACATCAACATGAATCCACCACGAGTGTAGACGTGTTCCCAACCCTGAACCCCGCTCCCACCTCCCACCCCATAATGTTTGCCTTTTATCTGTTAGATTATTCTGTTGCCCTGCTGATCTTCCCTCCTATTTGTTGCTCTTATTTTAAACGTAGTATTTCAGAGAGAGGTTTTCTATGTGAAGTGTGTATTCTATGGAACTCAGAAGTCTTTTTACATTTAAAGCATAAAGACCAGCAGATAAGTTTTTAAAAATAGACTTGATTTCACAGAAAGCTGCCATTCAGATTGGCTATTTTGTTAAGTATCATAGTAAGGGATTGGATGGTTTCTAGCTTATGTTTTGGTGGAGGGAGATATTCCATGCTCGCTTTCTTTGCTTTTTGATTTGTTAAGAATTACTTTTGTACTTACCTGTTCCGTTATGCATTTTACTTATATTCTGTGAAGTGTGTTTCTTGTGCTATAATTGTTTCTTTGTTCCAGCTTAGGTTGTTTTATTTGTTCTCTTTCAGTTTACATATTTTTATTTTTAATTAATACTAGCTTGTAAAGAATTTAACATTGTATTTATAATACTAACTTGTAAAGAATTTAACCTTGCATTTACTAGTAAGACGTCAAATAAAACTGGAGAATTTCCCTTTGTCTTCCTCCCAGTTAAGCACGTCAAGAAAGATGAACGCAAGTACTATGAGGAACTGTTGAAGTACAGTCGAGATCATCTCATGCTGTACCCTTACCATTTATCAGACATCATGGTAAAAGGCCTGAGGATAACGCCATTCTCATATTATACTGGAATCATGGAGGTGAGTTTACAGGATATATGAATCTAGGGGAGGCATGAGACTTCATGTCAGGGACACTTTGTGGATGATGACCAGCTTTGTGGCACCCAGCCACAGTGGACATTGTTTCTGAACTGATAGTGTAAAAAGGACAGTCGTTTACAAGGTAACTGTTGTGCTACAAGTAGTTGTCCTTAGCAGTGTTTTCACAGTGGGAAAAGTACTGTTCTTATTCTGTGTTCTTGAAGATGTTGTTGACCCCTTGTGCTGTTATGGGTTAATCAGTCATTTATGTTAGTACAGTTGGTATAAAATTCATTGCTTTTAATACATGGTTAAGGTTGAAAATGTGGCTGACAGAATTGAACATTAAGCTTTGAACCTTAATGTATTTAGCTATTTGCTAACTGTAGAAAGAATCATTGATGATATAGACTCAACATTATATAATGCATGTGTCAGAAGACTAGAAATATATTACTGGTCTTGGCTGCTAATCTTTCTGTGATTATTGGCTTTTAGATGTTAGCCTTTTTCCAAAGGCAGTGTTTAGGCGTGTGTTGAATAGCCTTAAGTACTAGTTCATATACTGCTTTTAAGGGAGCTTTATGTAAAGATGGGCAGTATTTATCTGGTATTCATTGATGATTTAATTGTGTTTGAGTGCTGCTGTTCTGGGGTCACTAGCCCCGTGAAGAGCAGAGGGCACGTAGAACTGAAGAAGCTGGGCACCTGCAGGAAAGGCTGCCTTCACAGGAGCTCCCCCTACTTGTCTTCTTAAGCCCCCTTCTCCAGGCACTGCTTCTGCCCCGTGTCTCCTGTGTGTCCCTGTTTTGGAGGAAATACAAAGTAAAGGTTGAGGCCTGGCAACTGAGTTTCTGTCAGTCCCTTTCCCTGGAACCAGCGCAGCATAAAGAAGGTGGCAGCTGAGCAGTATGTAGAATAGTTGTTGCTGTCTCTCTCATTGTTTTCCTGGTGTTGTCCACAGGTTTAGGGGAGATAACAGAGTGGGATTTTGTCCCAGTTTCCAGCTCTCAGTTGCATCCATATGCTTGCTATTCTCTGGTTTCTGTTCTTAAACCATTGGGTATAACTCCTGGGTTGAAAACGGGTCTTATCCCCACAGTAACAGCTGGTTTATTACTGGAGAAACAGATGAGGGTTGGAAGAAGCCGGATACTGACTGTGTCTGAGTTGCTGGTTGTGACTTGGAGGAGCAAAGACTACTTAGTTGTTAGGTCTTTGTTGGCAGTGCTGTGACGCCGGTCAGGCCTTCTCTTGGGATTCTCTCTTGCCCTGGGGTAGGAGTCTAGGACTGGGTTTGAAGTGTGGAGAGTCGCAATCCTGAGCTCGAAGGCAGGTATTCCTTGCATAGCCTCTGCAGGGCAGAGGCTGCAGGGCAACTGTCTGGGCTTCATAGTGCTGTGAGGAACCCAGACCTGAAAGCCTGACCTCCAGTTCTTGACAAGAGACCACGTGGTATGTGCCACTGTGTGACCTGTGTGCACTGGGTTGCCAGACTCTGATCTCAGTGTTTTGTGTAAGGACATTTGCATTTATCATTTACCTTTTTTTTTCTTTTTAAAAGGATATTATGAACAGTGAGAAAAGTTATGATTCATTGCCCAATTTCACTGCTGCTGACTGTAAGTATTACTCCGAGCCAGGTAATGGTCAGTGTCTTTGCGCATGTGTGCTCTTGGCTGTGTTGTAATGTGTGCATTTTAACATGAAAGATGAGAACATAAGCAAGATTACTGATATTTTATCAGGTGGTATTAGTCAAGTATGAGATTTAGTTTTAAATGTCCAAGAGAGAGGTATTTTGGAGTGGAAGAATCAGACAAATGGGACTAGTCTTTTTCTAGAGAGTGAAGTTCCTTTTCATACTTGGGCTATGGTGTATACTAAATGAGGAAGAAAATTCACTCACAGTATTTTTGCAGCACAATACATGGTTTTTACTAACAAAATTCGCTGCTTTTTAAAAGGATACTTATTTTAATGAAGTGTGTCTATTTGAAATGTGACAGTTCTGTTGTGTTAAAGAAGAAACTTTTGCTGAGAAGTACATTTTGACTTCCTGGAATTGGGAGGACTTGTGCTTCTCATTTAGCTTTGTCAAAAGTGTCAGCATGAATTTATCTCTCCCAACTGGTTCTTTTGTATTTCGTTTGAAGACTTCTTTTTAATTTGATCCTAATTGTTAGTAATAATCAAAAGAGGAACAAAAGTCAAAAGGTTTTTTCCTAGTAGACTTGTGTGTGTACTGACTTTTCAAGATGTATTAAATGATTTTAAAAGAAAGACTCTTTCTTTTAGGTCTAAGGCTTCTTGGCATAGGAAGAAACCAATACATTGATCTGATGAATCAGTGCAGATCATCAAAAGTAAGCTAGTTGTTTCTCTTTCTCATTTCTTGTCCGTCTTATCACACAGTCTTGTTAAATTTTTAAGTAGTAGAAATAATGAATTGTGATTTCTTGGATCAAATAAAGTTTGCTTAATACAGAAATAATATAAGAACAACTCATCAGTGTCTCTAGGTTAAAGTGCTTATTGAATTTAAAATCTTTAAGGCATAGGACGCTTCATTTATTTTTAAAAATCTGCTCCATTGATCTTCTAACCTAAGTCATTCCACTCCCAGGGTTCAGTTTATGAGTGAAATTGATACACATTTTCACCTGGGTTTCTTTTGAATATCTGGATTTAGATTCAGCTTTAATGATAGTGTTTTGAAGTAATTTATTTTGAAATAATTTAAGAATGACTTTCTCCATTCAGTATATCTAAAATATATTAGATTTTAAAACATGAGAATTTTAAAAGATATTTAGCCTGTTAGAAATGATCTTGTTATAGTATGATTAATAAAAAAGAAAATAGTAATTTTAGATTGATTGCAAATTCTCAGATATTTGAACCATTGCAGAAATTTTTCAGAAGGAAAACGGCGCGTGATCTTTTACCAGTAAAGCCAGTGGAAATTGCCATAGAGGCCTGGTGGGTGGTACAGGCTGCATATATCACGGAAGATGACATAAAGGTAGGTATCTCTAAAAATTAAGCATTTTTATTTAAAAAATTATATTCAACTATAGTTGCAGAAGTTTTTTTTAAATGTGACACTGTTTGGTGTTCCTGAAGGAAATGAAACTTAAATTCAAAATTGTAAATGATCTCAGTAGGCGAGACTATCGGTATGTTTCGAAAATACTCTTTATTAATGAGGGAGACTTGATGTGGTTCTTGTACGGTCATCCGGATTTAATTAGATGGATGTTTCATGTACAGTTGACATGATGCTGCAACTACCAGCAGTAACATTGATAACACTTTTTGAGTGCTTGGTGTGTGCTCAGGGTGCCAGGCACTGTTCCAAGTGCCTTATATTGTCTCATTTGATTCTCGTAACAACCCCAATGGTGTGGGGTTGTTTGTAGCTTATTTCACATGTGAGGAAAATGAAGACAGAGAAGTGAAGTAATGATTCCAGTCACAGTAAAGTCCAGGTTTTTAATTTGGACAGTTTGCTGCACTCTTAAATCACTGTTGAAATGCTATACTCAAGTGTTAGGTGCTTGATAGAGCACTAAGGTCAAGATCAAGGGAAAGGCTGTTTGCAGTGGTCAGACCACATTTGTTACAAGCTATATACATTTAAAAAGAGATGTTGATGTAGAGGAAGGAGATGGAGCAGTAGACAAGTGCTTAGAGACCAGTCATATCCCTGTGGCTGAAGGAATTAAGTGAGCATGTGGACTTCTTTTTAATTTGCATTTTATTTTACTTCCAAGGACAGAATAAATCCAGTGAGAGCAAGGCTTAGAAATTCTGCTTCAGTGCATTTACTTCCAATTAAATATCAGACTGTTTCATAAGATAGTGATCTTGTCACTGATAATAATCCTGTGGCATGTGACTTAGCTTTTGATTTGAGAGATTCAGAATCAGTATGTGGATCAGATTCCAATTCAAAAAGGGTGAATGAATATTAGTATTTATTAGTGAACATGTTACTTATCAGCAAGTATTAGCACTTAAAATTATTTTGCTTTGTGAGTTCCGTTGGTAGCACCTTAGTTGATGGCTATGTGCATAGCCTTTTCTGTTTGAATTCTAGAGTAAAGAATGATTATAACAGGTAGTTCATATAATTAATGACATATAATCATTGGTTTAAATGTAAATAGATTTGAGGAGACTTATCAATTAGTTAATTTGGACAGAGCTTAATTGAAAATATTTTGCTTTTCTAGATATGCACTTTGCCTGAGAAATGCGCTATTGATAAGATCATTGATGCAGGCCCTCAACTCTCTGGATCACTAGATTACAATGTAGTCCATAGTAAGTGGTTAGTACAAATGGTCTTTTGTCAACATAAAAGCTTATTTTAAGCCATCAATAGTTAGCAGCAATTATTTATCAATTTGATAAGAATAGTAATGTTTCCTAAGGCGTGGTATTGTTTGAAATGTGACCTTTGTCCATTGTTTTCCAGTGTGGCTTAATTAGTCACACAGATTAGAAATTTATGTGAATGAATCATAAGAAAAATTTTGCAGTTCTGAGCATTTGACGGAAACCAAGATTTTGAAAGCTTTGATAATAATTTTTTTCCTCTGTCTTGTCTTTTTCACGTACCATTAAGTTGTAAGAATCTTCATGGAAAATCAAGAATAAAGTTTTTATTTTATTTTTTTAACTACTAATGTTTACTGTTTCATCTAAAACGAGATACTTTTGTTTCTGTAGGTTTATATAACAAAGGATTTGTTTATCTGGATGTACCAATATCTGATGATAGCTGTATAGCAGGTGAGTATGTGGTAATATTTCTCAGTGTTTTTTGAATGACTGCTAGGTGCTGGGCACTGTATCATGCTAATAAGTTAGACACACATCATCCTGGGATCTTTGTGTTAGAATTTTTCAAAGAAAACCATTTCTTCCTCATTACGTTACAGCACACTATGGTGATTTTACTTAAATTCCTTCTTTTTATTTTTATCTTATGGTGGTGTAAACACTGTATTAAAATAGAAATCCAAGGTAAATTTCTTAAAATCCTAAATCAAATCTGTCTTTATAAATTTATGTCATCTTTTAAATCTTGTTCACTGTAAGTTTCTACGTGTATTCAGTAATGTCATAGAATTGTATGTTGTTCATTTTTACTAGAATATCTGTGTCTTATTTTTTCATGTAATGACTGTCTTTTTTGGCTTATCTCTTCCTCCCTTCTTCATTTCCTCTCCTCTTTACTTCCTCCCCAAGTTAAATCAATATTAAGACCCTTGTATATTTCAGTTTGGGGCTTCCCAAGTGGCTCAGTGGTAAAAATTCCTCCTGCCAGTGCAAGAGACACAGGTTCATTGATTGGAGAAGGAAATGGTAACCTGCTCCAGTATTCTTGGCTGGGAAATCCCATGGACAGAGGAGCCTGGTGGGCTACAGTCTATGGGGCTGCAAAAGAGACACCACTTGGCAACTAAACAACAAAAGAACAAGAACAGCAGTGGTTCAGTTCACTAAACCATGACTCTGTTGCTGGTTACTTAGATCATTTCCTTATTTATTTATTTTGGTGATGTGGTTAACATCTTTGAACACAGTAGAGCTTTTTTCCTGTAGGTTAGATTCCTTACCAATTTGTAGAAGCACTTGTTACATTAAGGTTATGTGTTGTAGATGTCTTTTCCATCATATCTTTTAGCTATTCTTGCTTGTGATATCATCTGCATTCTAAGATATTTGTGTAATCAAATACATAAAGAGTCAAAAAATTTCAGGAACCTTACTGTTAACAACTGAGTGATAGGGCTTATTACAGAAACATCCCTCACATCAAGTGGTCATGCTCCAGTGTGTCCTAACTTTTATGTTTTATTTGTTTTTATATGTGTTTATGCCCAGGCCTTCCTTGTCCTTTATTTAAAAAAAAAATAATTTTATTTTCTATTTCCATGTATTTTTCTTTATTTTTATTAATGTCTTTTTGAATAGGCAATAATTAGGATTATAAAATCCTAAACTTACAAAAGAGTATAAAAACATCTGCTTCCGATGCCTGCCCTGTTACTCAATTTCTCTTGGCCACTACTGCTAAGTTGCCTATATACTGTCTCACAAACATACTATGCAAATATATATATATATATATATATATATATATCCTTTTTTGTGTGATTTTATTCTTACATAGATGGTGTATCCAACGCATGCTTTGCTTTTTAAACTTAATATATATTGAAGACTATTCTGTATATTAATGTAGAGATAAAGAATTTTTCATTCTTTTTGCCCAAATGTAAATTGCGTATTTCCAACCTCTTAGTGCCTTGGTTTCTTCATCTCTAAGATAAGGTATAGTTTTAACTACTCTTGATATTAAGAGGATTAAGTGAAATTGTATATATAAAATAGCTAGTACTGTAGTCTGGCATTTAGCATTCAGTAAATTAGGACACTTCTTAATGCACCTAGTTGATAGTGTAGGAAAAGAATTAATTATATTTAAAAAATGAGATTGCTGAAATATTTCTAAAAAGAAACTTTTGATCTTTAACAGTTCTTGGGTGATTAGAAGTATAGGTAGCACCAAACCAGAAAATGCCAGTAGACAGGGCTGTGACGGGTAGCCTACCCTGATGTGTACATGGTGGTTCTTCACGGTGTCTTCATTTTGCTCACTTGAGTTTTGTCTTACAGCTCTTTCTTGGGATACTTTTAGGTTTTGGGTGTGCTGAGGTAGTGTTAGGGTCAGAGGACACAGGGACACCAAATCCTCCTGTGATCTAGGCACACATCTTCCCAAATGCTTTAAGGAAAGTGTGCCCACAGGGGAGACTGGCAAAGGCAAGTGTAGTGCCTCATTATGGTCGGGAAGAGCAGCCTAGTAAATTGGAGTAGGGCATCTGGACCAAAGAGATGGAGAGAAGTGAGTACAAACTGCCAGCTGGAGAGTAGCGACTGGGCAGCCTCTTGCGCTGACAGAGGTTTTGACCCTCTTCCCATTGAGGAGGATACAGAATAGAAAGCCCCAAAGAGCAAATTACATCAATGGTAAATGCGGCAGTCACACATATGGGTTTCCCCTTTGTCAGGATGGAGCAGGGATGGTGGGAGAAGGACAGCGAGCTGATACTTTCTGTCCCCCTGGTTTTGTATAGCACGGCAGCTCGCAGCCCTTGTTTCTCTGCCTCAGACCAGGCATCCTGCTGCCTAAGACCGATCCAAAACATACCCTTGGCAGGCTTCCCCATTCTGAAGCAACCACAGTCCCCCTGCCTTGCGACTGAGTCCACGCCTGTAAGCACTTCTCTGCCTGAGTAATGCTGAGCGGTCCCTGGGGGTGAAATTACTTTCATGGATTTATGCTGTGCCATCAGAGTACACTATGTTTAGACAGCATTTTGTATATGACCTTTACTTTGGGAGTTTTAGAAAAACTTGCAGTGGAGCTGATAAAATGAATCAAAAGCTGAATTCATTTCCTAAGTTGGAGGTCTCTTTTTGAATAGATATTTGAATTAAACTTTCTTCTTTTATAAAATTAGATCACTGAGAAACATCTATTTTGTTTATTTAGTTCCTCCTCTTGAAGGTTTTGTAATGAATCGAGTGCAAGGTGATTATTTTGAAACTCTGCTCTATAAGATATTTGTGTCGATAGATGAGCATACTAATGTTGCAGAGGTAAGTGTGACAGCATCTTATGAAAGAGTTTAGTCCCAAGACTGTAAAATAAGTGTGTGTAAAGTGAATACAATTATTTAATGATAGAACTAAAATATTTTAAAAATCCATACATGGTTAGATCTTAGACTATTAATATACTTAAGTTACTACTGTCTCTTATACACATCTCAGAGCTTAATTGAAAATATTTTGCTTTTCTAGATATGCACTTTGCCTGAGAAATGCGCTATTGATAAGATCATTGATGCAGGCCCTCAACTCTCTGGATCACTAGATTACAATGTAGTCCATAGTAAGTGGTTAGTACAAATGGTCTTTTGTCAACATAAAAGCTTATTTTAAGCCATCAATAGTTAGCAGCAATTATTTATCAATTTGATAAGAATAGTAATGTTTCCTAAGGCGTGGTATTGTTTGAAATGTGACCTTTGTCC
>SJYC01021105.1:0-26148 GCA_006408675.1 Madoqua kirkii
ATTTTTCATTTTAAAAGAGAAAATTAAAGCTAAGTAATTCTAATTAAAATTCTAATTAAAGTAGCTCAAGTAATTATAATTCATGCTAAGTTGTTAGGGTCACTGCCTGGATTTGTACTACTCTAAGTGTCTTAAAGATATGGAAAGAAGAAAATTCTGCTTACCAAATTTATTCAGTATTTCCATTATTAATAATTTAAATTTTGCTGATGATGGAGAAGTTATCTGTAACTGTTTATTATGATATACTGCTAATTCTTAGCATGTAAAATAATTTTTAATTTTATTTTCCAGCTTGCAAATGTTCTTGAGATAGACCTGTCTCTGGTTAAGGTATGTAATTTTCCTACTCTTTTTCATTCGTGTTAGGAGCACTGGATGGATTATAGATTTTTGTCTTGATACTGAGAAGCGGAAGCAGTGAGATGCTTATTAGCTGTCAGAGGAAGTAGAGCAGAGTAAGACCAGAACCCTGAAGCAGTATCCCACCCCAGGGAGGGAAAGCTATCCTCACCCGTCTGCCCAGCAGGGAGCAACCTGACCAGTGCCTTGTAATGAAGTCACAGTGTCTTGCAGTGATGTCAGTTAAAGCAACAACTCCTGCTTCTTGCGGAGTGGATCTAGGGAGGGCCAAGCCAGAAGTTGGAGGCTTTCCCTCTCCTGTCTATGTGGAGATCTTATGGGAAGACCAGGCCTACTGAAATGTTTTTTTTCTGTCTATGGGATGAAGATATTTGAGGATCTCTGTAAATGTAGTCCATAATAGTCTTTTTTGTCTACAGACATTCTGACATCTAATTTATTTCAGGTATTTGTTACCTTTATATTCCTTTTAGAATGCTGTATCAATGTACTGCCGATTGGGGTTTGCCCACAAGAAAGGACAAGTAATAAATCTGGACCAGCTTCATTCATCGTGGAAGAATGTTCCATCCGTAAACAGATTAAAGTAACTCATTTATTTAGTATGAGAGGTTTTTGTTTTGGGGAAAAAAATACACTTTTATGTACAAAATTTTATTTATTCAGCAGATTGAACCCTATATATTAGTGGTGTTTAATCTTGTGTGTTTTGGAATTTTTTTTAGAATCTGATGAAAAGTATGAACTTGCCCTAGAGAAAAGCTCACACTGTATGTTACATATAAATTTAAAATGTTCTCAGATTCTCTGAAGCCTGTCCATGGGTTTAGTTAAGAACCTTTGCTGTGGGTGCAGAATATTTTAGGACTACATCCCAGTTTGGGGCCTGAATGTAAGAGTGGATTTAGGTGAATGTTTGTAACCTCAGTACTGACTTCAGTGGCTGTTTTTGTATATGGTCATCTATGTGGTTTTTCAGAAGTGACTGTTTTCTTCATCAACAGGAGTACTTTAGATCCACAGAAGATGCTCCTGTCGTGGGATGGCGGGGAAAGTAGGAGCCCTGTACAGGAAGCTTCATCAGCTACTGACACGGATACAAACAGTCAAGAAGACCCAGGTTAGCGGTGACTCAGCAGGAGCCTGTCTGTAAATAAGCCGTGTATCTGCACATACACTCATAAAGCTAACTCTCCAGGCTTAACGGTTAATTTGTGATTTGGTCTGGATTTTCCTCACTCAGTATGTATCTTTGAGTACTTACTCATGTGCTGCTAGATCTTAGGGGTATAAAATTGATAGGAAATACAATAGTTTCCTTCTAAAAACTGAGTCTGGAGAATGTAGCCGTAAGAACCGCCGCGGCGTGAGAAGCACTGTGGTGTTTGTGGGAAGCAAAGGGGAAGAGCCCTCCTTCTGCCCAGAGGGGCTTAGGGAGCCTTCGTGGAGAAGATGGTGTTGGGGCTGAGAACGACTGAGAGAGTGCCAGCTGGCGAGTGCAGGAAGACCGTCACAGGAAGGTCTCTAGGTACAGAGGGGGACAAAGCATAGTGGACGAGGGGCTTGCACGTGCTTGTGTGGGGAGAGAAGGGCACAGGCAAGTGGCTTCTGTTCCTGCCCTCGGTAGCTCTGTTCCCTGGGCCCGGTGACTTGCCTACAGAGGTTAAGCTAGGTAGTCATTTGATCTGACAGTGATCAAGTCTTGGTTTATTATTGACTTTCAGAAAATTTACTGCACAAGTGAATGGCTTAAAAAAATTTTTTTCTTTCTCTATGTTGGAGATAAGATAGAATTGGGACCTCTTATGACTTACAGAATTGCCTATATTATGTACTTTTAATTATTAAAGCTGAAATGAAATACATTTTCACTCCAAGTGATAAGTAATGAACAGTTTTCATTTTCTTGATTTTTAAACTATGATTTTTATCTCCCCAGCAGATACAGCCAGTATAAACAGTTTGAATCTGTCTACAGGATACACAAAGCGTATCGCATTCCTATTTGACTCAACACTTACTGCCTTTTTAATGATGGGAAACCTTTCACCAGTAAGTCAAATTCTTATTTAAATACGAAAATGTTTAACAGTTAGATACATAATAATTCAGTGTTCTTTTATCTTTTTTTAGTACTAAATTTCTTCCTGAAAATGCAGCCAGCTTTGTTTTATATTCTTTGGAGGAGTGTGGCAGCTTTTTAGTGAGGGCTGCTTTATGCAACTCTTTATGCAGCCCCAACTCTTTATGCACACTTGAGGTTAAATATATTGGAAAGCACAGTATCAAGATAAGATGCTTAGCATTCAGAGGGAAAGCTAGAACTTATTAATAATAGGCTCAAATAAAGTACATTCCAGTTTTGTTTTTGTTTCTTTATTGCAGAATTTGAAAAGCCATGCAGTCACAATGTTTGAAGTTGGCAAACTCTCCGATGAGTCTCTGGACAGCTTTCTTATTGAACTAGAAAAGGTAAATCTAGGTAGCTTATGGGATGTCAGGGTGCTTGGACTCTTCCTGCTTGATAAAACATCAGTTGTTGGCTATATAGATTTTTGGTATATTCTTGCTCATTCCTATCTCATTTCCACCTTAATACTGTGGCAGTCATTTAGTTTTAAACATATTGAATGGATGAATGAATTTTGTGATTTTAAAAGAGTCATTTACCTCATCTAAGCTCTTAGCATAATTTGACTTAATGAGGAAATGGGCTATAGAAATCTTAAAGTCTGTGTGCAGTTTTTATGCACTTTTCTGAAACAGCCTTTTTTTTTCTTTTCATCATACTTAAAAAATCTACTCTTAAGCAATTTTATTTGAAATTTTTGTTCCACTTAGTCTGGAACAATGTCCCTGGGTATCGTATTTATGTCCACTCTCATTATCCATTTTAGCATCTTGAAGACTTCAGCCATATTTGTTTTTAACCATCTTTTCCCCGTGAGTACAGCCTAGTTTTCCTTAACTCTAAATCTTGATCGCCTTTTTGGTGTGTTTCATTCCCTGAGTATTTTATTCTGTCCTCTGTGCTTCTTTAAGCAAGTAGTTTGTGTGTCTAATCTCTTCCTTGACTAATAATTTTGGTACCTTCCTTGCTTTGGTGATAAACTCATGTATGTTTAGACAACGTTTGGTAATTTAAACCACCATGACATTTTTTCCTCCCTACTTTCGCCATAGGATTTTTACTTTTTTAGTGCCTGAGATGATCCTTGTTACAAATTTATCTCCTTAACTTTTATCTTTATATTTTTCACTATTTCCTCAATGCTTTTAATATCTTGTTTAGCCCCACTTCTTATTGTGTATCATCTTTTCCAATAAATTTTTTATATTCTAGCACATATTAACATGTTTTCCAGATTTTTATTTTTCTCACCTCAGGTGGTCTTTTATCAAGTAGAGCAAACTGGAAGATCTCTTTTACACTTTATATATCTATTTTCTTTTTTACCACATAGACATTCTTGGAAAAGCCCTTTAGTCTGAAGTTTAGTTTTTAAAAATAGTTTCTTAGCTGTTTTTTAAGAAGCTTCATCTTGATCAGACTTAATTGGCTGATCTTGTTAATGTAATGCAAATGTAGTAGTTATTTCCTCCTGTAGACCTGGCCTTCTGTTTTCTCTGCTGCTTCTGGAATGTGTGTGCTTTTACAAATTAAACAGGTGACTGACTCAGTGTCAGAAGAGCATGCATTACAGTGTAAACCCAGTGAAGGTGGGAGTTCCGTCCACTCCTCTGTCCTTACATCCTAAAGAGGTCATGGCACAGAACAGGGGCTCAGTGAATCCCTGTTGAGTGATTTAAGCTGTGTGTTCAGGGATACGGAACAGCTGTATTGAGTCACATACTCTGTTGTCCCTTGCAAAGTTGTGAACAGGGTGGTAAAATAGTGGCATCATTGGTGACCATGGACTAGACTACTTTTCTAGACAAAGCAGAATATACAGATCTTAGAGTTTTTCGAGCACCCTGTTTGAATCATATATGGAACATATAATGTTATAATTTGGCATTACTTTGTTGTTGAAGTTGTTTTACTTGTTGGAGTAATTTCTGTCACCTTCCAAAGTGTAGTCAAATGGAAGCTCAACCAAGATTGAGGTTAATATGTGTTTCAGTATTTCCTGGGCAAATTTCTGATTGGCTGATTTTTCAGTTCAGTCGATTAGTCATGACTGACTCTTTGTGACCCCGTGGACTGTAGCACGCCAGGCCTCCCTTTCCATCACCAACTCCTGGAGCCTGCTTAAACTCATGTCCACCGAGTCGGTGGTTGCATTGCAGCCATCTCATTGTCGTCCCCTTCTCCTCCTCCTTCAATCTTTCCCAGCATCAGGGTCTTTTCCAATGAATCAGTTCTTCACATCAGGTGGCCAAAGTATTGGAGTTTCAGCTTCAGCATCAGTCCTTCTAATGAATATTCAGTACTGATTTCCTTTAGGATTGACTGGTTGGATCTTCTTGCAGTCCAAGGGACTCTCAAGAGTCTTCTCCAACACTACAGTTCAAAAACAGCAATTCTTCTGTGCTTGGCTTTCTTTATAGTCCAACTCTCACATCCATACATGACTGTTGGAAAAACCATAGCTTTGACTAGATGGACCTTTGTTGGCAAAGTAGTGTCTCTGGTTTTTAATAGGCTGTCTAGGTTGATCATAGCTTTTCTTCTAAGGAGCAAGCAGAAAACTGACTTCACAGTATGAAAAGGCTGATTTTTTTAATAATGTCTAAATATTTCTACTTTATGGTTATAAACTAGCATGAATGGCATGGGAGTGGTTTTTGTTGCAACCCATACATTCTCTTGTTTCAGGTTCAGAGCACTGGTGAAGGGGAAGCACAGAGGTACTTTGACCACGCGCTCACTCTGAGGAACACGATACTGTTCCTGCGTCATAATAAAGACCTAGTTGCTCAGACTGCACAGCCAGACCAACCCAGTTATGGTATGATAAGTATACTCAGTTTTGAAGACATTATCTTATGGAACTTCTTTCTAAGAGATTGAACAAGTCATGCTCATTTATTTCATCATCACTTATTTTAAAACATTTCTTGTTCTGTGAATTTCTTTACTTGTCAGCCATTTCTTATATTACTTTCTCTCCTCTTGTGTGCCGCTGACATTTGTAGTATATAAATTTGTTTAGCTATCTGCAAGAAGAGTAGGAATATTAATTTGTTTAAGTAGCTGGATGGGATGTAGGCAGATGTGAAACAGGCATCTGTTTTGAGAGGTGGACAAATGACAAAATTTATTTAGGAAGCATGAAGCACCAAGAATGAAGAATTCATATTATAGCGATAAGAAACAGGGCCTTTGTGTTCAAATGCTGTTTTATTTGCTACCTTGGTGTGCCTTCTCAGTCTTGTGATAGAAAGGGGTTCCCAGACTTGAGCTGAGTTGATGTGGTAGCTCCTGAATTGAGGAGTGGCCCCAGGAACGTGCTTTTAGAAAGATGCATCAGCTTGGGCACCAGTGTAAGAACGTTACACTGTGAATGTAATTGCATCCTGTAGTCCTTGGACATTCATTTGTGAAGTCACTCAGTCATGTCCGACTCTTTGTGACCCCATGGACTGTAGGCTACCAGGCTCCTCTGTCCAGGGGATTTTCCAGGCAATAGTCCTGGAGTGGATTGCCATTTCCTTCTCCAGGGGGTCTTCCCGACCC
This sequence comes from Madoqua kirkii, assembly GCA_006408675.1. NCBI lineage: Eukaryota > Metazoa > Chordata > Mammalia > Artiodactyla > Bovidae > Madoqua > Madoqua kirkii. Next base: position 6,044 of record SJYC01021105.1, read on the forward strand.
AGAGATTGAACCCGCGTCTCCCGCATTATAGACAGACGCTTTACCGTCTGAGCCACCAGGGAAGTCCAAGGGGGAGTTGCCTTTTGGAGGCCTTGTGAATTTTGGCACCACTATCACATTTGATTTCACTCCTTCTTTCGTTTACCTAAAAGTTCTATTTTCTGGCCAGGAACCGTCATTTTCTTAGTCATGCCATTTTCATTCTACTTCTTTCACCAGCATCTGGCTTTCTTTTTAGCTCAGTTAAAAACATTTAGGATGGAATCATTTGTCACTTCACAAGAGTTGTTGCAGAGGGGAGAACAAAAACTCTGGGTAGTTGAGCTGAGTGAGGCTAGACACTCAACACCTGGTGACCCACTGCCTCAGCTTAGAGTGTGTGGTTCAGAGTCATGCTTTAGCAGGATTATAGATGATTCCATGCTGGAGGTTATTCAGAAACGGTTGAAACTGAGTGTTAAGTCACAAAATACCAAGAGACTAAAGCTCTTTTTGATAAACATTTGTTGATAGTAATCATTTTTTGGTTACCAAATATTAAATCATGTGACCTAGCCAGTGAATGCCACAGTCTTGAGTATATTTCTGGGTATACAAACCCTGAATTTCTTGGACTTTTAAGAGATTTTCAGAGATAATGGTTTAGAATAGTTGAAGTGTCCTCCTGCCCATCATAGAATCCAAGAATGTTACAGAGTGCTAGTGACCAGCCAGGAGTTTATAGATAAAGAAATCCAAGCTTTTCTTGGTTAGATCTCTTGTGCATTTAGTCATTAAAGCTCATATGATTAGTAAATGGAAGAGCTGGGGCTTGAATCCATGTCTCTTGAATATTTTCCATTTGCTCTGTTCCTTACATTATCTTCTCTTGAACACTAAGGTTTTTATTAATTTATTCATGAACAGTCTATTGCTTAATGGGTTGCGCTAAACTTTTTCGCATGAAGAATGAATAGTCTTATGTACATCAATGAAATGGTAAACCTAAACTTGTTCTGTGTGAAAGTAAAGTATAATTTTAACCTTTAAAGCAGATTTAGTAGTTGACTGTTTCTGGAGCTTTAATTGCTTAGAATAACTAATGTGGCTCCAAAGTTGAAATGTGAGTAACTTCTCCCTCCCCTTGAGACCAGATCGGTGATTGTTTATGAAGTTTCATTCTTCTAACCGTCCTTTCTTAACTGAGGCTACTCATTAGAGCCACAGAAGATGATTTAAGTGACTATTTTCAATTTTTCTAATAATGGTGTATAACTAGTACCATTTCAGATTCATAGAAAAAAAGGCCATTCATTCTAGATAAAGAATTAACTTTTTATTAGGGCATTAAGGCTTAATACCCTCCATGTTAACAAAGTAGCTTTTTGTAGGTGCCAGATGGGATAACTCAGTCTTATTCCTTTTTAAGCAAGAAACTCTATAGTATTGGTGTTTAAGCATCTATTTTTGAGTAGAAAGAATTTTCTTTTTATGTCATTATCAATTTGTAGTTTGAGTATATCATGTAGTACTTGATATGCATTGTAAAGCAAAAAGCCTTCTGATGCTATCAGAGAGGCAAACCTCTGATGCTGTGACAGGCTAATTTCCTAGTAATCTTCTGGTTTTAGACAGCGTGAGGCACTGCTGAAAAATGAAAACAATGTGTGGTCTCACTTAGTTAAGATCATAGGCACTCCCCTTATTTGTGAGAGGCCACCCTCCAGAATCCCTTTGCCTCATATGCCATTAGCTGGACTGCTTGACCCCCGATTATGCAAAAGAAAACGCTTGCTAAACAAACTACGATTGAGCATCTGTCCTTGTGATACTAGCGAATTTTGGCCACCCAGTTAGTGTGTTTTCTGACTTCTGCATTATTGGCTTTAACTTACGTCCTCTCCATCACGGCGGTGCCATCTTACGAAAGCCGCAGTGCCACGGGAAAGCTGTTTCCTTCCCTTTCCCAGCTTTTAGTCTCTATAAAAACTTCACAGCCAAATTCTGAAGTGACCAGAGGGGTCAGAAAATCATAGTTTCTTCTCTATTATTTCCCTCACAACTAATAAGCAATCTGTAGAGGGAGGCACTTGGCGACCATGCAAATATCCTGCTCTCAGTGTTTCCTCCCAGATTTAGCATTCTCTGTTGATCCTTGTCTGAACCATTCTTGTCTGTGATGGCTGCAAATTGATCTTTTTTTCCCCCAACTCCACCATTTCTTCCTCATTTAACATTTGGGACCAAGTTTTGTCTTATATTCTCAGTATGGATTTACCAGTTTTTGTTTTTTCAACGATTTATAACCAGTCATTATTGTCTCATTATTTTTTTGCTGCATTGTCTCAGATTTTGGCAGTGGGACTCCTCTTGTCATGCTGTGCCTCTATCCTTTTTTTTTTTTAATTTGGTGGGGAGTAATTCCTTCTTTTCTGACAAAGCTATCTTACTTTGCATTTCTGCTCCAGCCTTGGAATCAGCCTCCTCCCCTAGGAGCCTGGTTTCTTTTAGTGGTGAATGGTATTAAAGACCAAGATCTTGGGTGCCACTTGTACTCAGGGCTTCTAGGCTCTTTTAGCAAGCCATATCCTTTGTTAGATTCATTTTTGCTTAGAGGACTAACCTGATCTTCTGAAGTTTCAATGAACTCTTTTTAGAAGCAATAGATTGGAATTTTCCAGAAGGATTAAAAGTGGGGACACTTAACATCATTTGCATGCTTAGCTCATGCTTTATGGACCCCAGTTTAGGGTATGTGTTTCTAAATAGGAATTCTTGCCCCTCTGGTCAGTTCAGAATTTGGCTGTGAAGTTTTTATAGAGATTGAAAATTGAGAGAGGGAAGGAAACAGCTTTCCCACTGCACTTTGGCTTTCATAAGATGGCACTGCCATGGTGGAGAGGAAGTAAGGTAGAGCAAACGTATTTAAAGTGAAAGGTTAGCTCGAAGAAACACCAGTAGACAGTTATCTTTCTGGATCAGAATAAAGACTTTTAGCTTTAAATCTTAGAAAGTCTTAGTTGACCTCCTAGGAAATAAAGTGCTTTAAAAAAAATATTCTACTTTATTTTAAAAAATTTTAATTTTTTAAAAAATTGAAGGCAATTCTCAATATTTTCATCTTCGACATTTTTGTTTCATGTTGTCAGTCTTTCATTCTGTGTATGTGGTTGATCACAATTCAGGTTTTCCTCTGGATCTCTTGCGCTGTGAAAGCCTTCTTGGATTGGATCCTGCAACCTGCAGCAGAGTTCTAAACAAAAATTACACATTACTTGTTTCCATGGCTCCTCTCACCAACGAAATCCGGCCTGTCAGCAGCTGCACCCCTCAGGTAAAGGAAGACCCGTTGGGAAGCCTGCTCTGCCATTATTTTCTTCTTCCTCATGGCAACTTGGAGGGGATGTATTGATTCTCAAATTGTAGGCAGCAGATACTAAAATTACCAACTCAGAAAGCAGTTTTGTACGTATTACTGTTTTAAGATGTTTAATTTGTGAGGTATAATTGGTACTTTATATATATATATATATGTAGTCTAGTGCCCTTAGGGAAGGAAATGGCAGCCCACTCCCGTATTCTTGCCTAGAGAATCCCATGGATAGAGGATCCTGATGAGCTACAGTCTATGGGGTCATGAAGAGTTGGACACGAGTGAAGTGACTAAACCACCAACCACCGTTGTCTATGATTAATGACACATTTGATTACAGTTTTCTTCTTGAAAGCAGGATTTCAAAGAGAAATGTTTTTGGATCCTCTAAGAAGGAAACCTGGATTGCCTTGAAGGATAAGATAACTTTAATGAGGAAGAAATGAAGTGTTTAGGAAGTGGGGCTGTGATGCTGAATAAGCTGACAAGAAAAGATTATACTTGAAAGATAGAACTCTAGTTACCTTTAAAATTGTGAAGATGACTTCTGGTCTTTTACTTTTTGAAAATAAATCAGTTTCATGTATCTGTATACTTAGCAAGGTGTGTACCATGTGACGTGTACCATTTTCAAAGCTCGAGGATTGTGCTACATCCTGCCTGGTTTCCTCAGTGTGCTGGGTTTCATGGTGTAGGAAAAAGGAAGGGATTCTGGTACATGGATGATTTCTGCCTGTGCAGATCTAGCTGCTTCATGAGCACACTCCCCCCTTAGCCCAGTTTCCTCCTCTGTTCAGTGGGAGTGGGTATAGATTTGCATTTACTGATCTTTGTTTTATAATTCTTTGTGTCCTCTCCCCTCTGCCACACATACGTACTTCCTTCTGCTCTTTAATACAGCCTCTGGGCATACTAGGAATCCATGAATTGAATGAGTGGTAAGATGGATGCAAGGATAGATAATCTCTCTTTTGAGAAAAATTGTTAGTGGAAATACCACTTTGATAGTGCTTATCATGTGCTGCCAGGTACTGTTTTAAACTTTTAGCAATGTCCTGAAGAGGTAAGTATTTTGTTGCCGTGTTACAAACTAGCAAAAGGAGGCACAAGAGACCTTAAGTAACCTACGGGGATATGACCGAAGGGATGAAGCCAAGTTTCAGACATAACCCGACTGCTCCAGAGTCCATTCTCTTAACTGCAGTGACAAGAACTGCTTTCTCAATTCCAGTTTATATATGAAACTGCCTGAATGGATCATTTAACATTTATCTTCGTAAGGCTAAGAACAGTTAACACTTCCATGAGGCATTAGCTGTAAGAGTATACTTAGTCCCTGTGAAATTTGTCTTTGTTAGATAAGTATTTACAGCTTTATTTTACCTGTTCTATGATTTTAGCACATTGGACCAGCTATCCCAGAAGTCAGTTCTGTCTGGTTTAAACTGTACATTTACCACATCACCAGGCAAGGACCACCATCTCTTTTGCTGTCCAAAGGGACAAGACTTCGAAAACTGCCAGATATATTCCAGGTATGTTTTTGTGGGCTTTTAAAAAATCATTTTTGAGAAAGATAGAAACTGGTAAGCACTATTCTAGATAACTGACTTAATTTTTAAAAATTCCTAAATGCCCTGGTATGTTTTATTTATTTCTTGTCCCTAGGGTTATGATCGATTATTAATCACATCTTGGGGTCATGATCCTGGGGTGGTTCCTACATCAAATGTGCTCACGATGTTGAACGATGCCCTGACACATTCGGCGGTTTTGATTCAGGTACAGTTACCTTATTTCAAACAATCAGTTTTGGATTTTAATTTCAAAGATTGCAATTTGTTTGACTCTCTGCTGAGTCACAGTCAGACATCAGTAATTAGACATTTGTCAAACTGACACATAAAGAACCAGAGATCAGGATGTTCATCCTGGCCTTTGTCTCGCAGATTGAGAGTGGTGGAAACGATGTGGGCTTTGAAGGCAGACTCAGCTTTGAGTTCCAGCCTCAGCTTTTGCTACCAGTGTGGCCCTGTTCTTTGTTTTTTTTTTTTAATAGTAGCTTTAAAATTTAGATGTGCTTCACATACCATATTCCCCAGTTGAATTGTGTGATTCAGTGGTTTTTAGTGTATTCACAGATGTCTACAGTCAGCCCCACACTCAGTGCGACAACATTTTCCTTTTCCGCTGTGCCGCTCTGACTGCGCCAGCCCCCCACCCCCGACACTTGCTGTCTCTGTAGAATGCCTGTTTGGGGCATTTCAGATACATGGAGTCATATACAGGCTGCTTTCCTGTTGTCGAAGTGGCCATGTTGTCACTTCTTTGGGGTATAGCCTTAGAAGTGGAAGTGTGGGTCACATGGTAGCTTTGTGTGTCGTCTGTTTAAGGACCTGCTGGGCTGTTTTCCAAAGTGACTTTACATTCCCTCCAGCCCTTGGTATTACCTGATTTTTTAATTATAACCACCCTAGCTGGTGTGAAGTGGTATGTAACATTTTAGATATACTCTTCTTAAACTTGGTTTCCCCCCAACTTAGTTTCCCCCATTTGCAGAATGAGGATGGTAATATCTACTGTGTAACAACAAAAGTAGTAGTAAGAGCTAATGCCAGAGGAAGCATTTTTAGCTTTAGAATTGTTGAGAGAATGAAATGAGGTGTGTGTGTGTGAAGAGTACAGTACTCTTTCTGGTACATAGTAGTTTCTCTGTAAAGATCGCATTAGTTCATTGACCTGGCAGTTGTACTTGCCGTATTCTGTACTAATTAATGTGGGTTTACAAAGAGACATGGGCCCTGTCTTCAGGGAATTTAATTCTGATGGGAATGGTTGTATAAGCAGTTGCTTCCAGTTTTTAGCTGAGGGTTAGAGAGAGTTATAGGGGAAGTGTTAAAGAGAAGTACCTTCTAGCTTTGGGGCAAGGACAGAGGCTTAGGAAGAGCTCCTTGGAGAAAATGAGACCTGGACTAGGTATAAAAGACTGATGTAGAGGAGAGTGATGCCAGGCAGAGAGGTACGGTTAGCATGAATAAATCCTTGGGTAGAGTTTTTTCTTCTTTCTTCATAACTAGTTCCCTAGTGCTTGGAATAGTGCCTGGCTCGCAGAAGTTGCTCAGTGAGTGAGTGTTGAATAAATGAGTAGGAATATGAAGCGGGAGCATGTGCTGGGACCTGTGAGCTGTTACGTCACCTTGAGAGGTGGGCTGCAGTGTGATGGATGGTGATCAGAGATACGTCTGGAGCAGCAGGCAAGACCTGCCCTGGTAGTGGACCTTAATTGTCCTACCATAGTGCTTAGACTTTCCCTTTAGATCCATGGTAGCCAGTGAAGGGTGCTGAGCAAGGGATTAACATGGTCAGTTGCGATTTAGAAGATCAGGCTGAAGACTGTTGAGGATGACTGGGTGGGAGAAGATAGGATTAGCATGCAGTCTTGGAGGCCAGATAAGAGATGAGGACAGCCTAGCTTAGGGAAGTGGTAATTAGAATGAAAAGGAAGAATTATTACAAATACAAAGTAAATAGAACTGATCAGATATCTGAGAAGGAGGTGGGAAGAGGAAGAGGGATTCCTCAGGAACCTGGCTTGTGAAGTGGAGGAACAGTGGCATCACACTTGAGAACACAGGAGGAAGAGCTGGTTTATGGGAGCAGATGAGCGTGGCATGTTTTGGGCCTGTGGGACATTTGGGTGGTAGAAACATCTAGGAGGTAATTGAAAATATTCTGAGATTCAAATGAGAGCTCAAACAAGAAAGATTGACTTGAGTGTCAGCCTCAGCACATGGGCAGTAGTAGAAACTGTGAGAGGATGCATTAGCCAGGAGGGCAGACATGAAGTATAGGGGGATGGCAGAGATAATGGAGTAGGATGGGCTGGACGTGAACTGAGGGGTCAGACCGCCTAAGTTCACATCTGGAGTCCACCATGTGTTGGCTAACTTGGATAAGTTAACTAACTTCCTTCAACTTCAGTGACTTCACCTGCAAATTAGATAATAAAAGCTCTTACCTTTATATGATTGTTGAAAAGAATGACTGAGATGGGAGATCAACATAAAATGCTCTAGACCTGTGTTTAGTACATCGGAACATCTCAAAAAAATGTTCACTACAGTGGCGGTGGTGGTGGAAGCAGAGTGAGAGGAGTTTTAAACTGTTTGTTAAGGAGATTTGCCTTTTCTAAAAAGAATGTCTCTTTTATTAAATTTTCTGGAAAAAAAGATTTACCTTTACTGGAACTTAAAACAGCAAAATTAAGATTTTTTATTAAAACCATGTTCTTGTAAATAAGAACTATCTTGTTTAGGATTGAAATCATAAATGTATCAATAGAATAGAAGCAAGATATTAGAAACATATTCAAGTTGTTATATGAACCAAGTAAATGAATATGATTTTGTTCCCCCTGAAATTATTTTTTTCTTTTACATCACAGTATCTTGAATTTGATTAATGTGTGGATCTTCTTTAAAGGGAAAGAATGTATAGATCCCCAGTGTTAACTTTTCTATTAAAATGACTCTGTATAAGCATAAAGTGAAATACCTTATGCTTATCATTCACAACTGTAATTATTTGAATGTGAGGAATCAATTGTTGTTTGTAACACAGGCTGAGGTGGGTTAGATTCATAGATTTTTTTCATTTTTACTTTTGAATTGATAGTTCATGTTTCAAAAATAAAACACTATTAAAAGATAACACAGAAAAGTATCACTGCCTTCTTAACACTGTCCAGTCCCCACTCCCTGACTCTCCTCCAGATCAGACAACCACATTTGTTTCTGCTGTACCCTTCTAGAATTTCTTTATACACATGCAAGCAATTACATACAGGTATGCCCCATGCTTTTTCCACTTAGCAATTGGAGATCTATTTCATTTTGTAGACAGCGTCCTTTTTTTGCAGCTGCCTTGAAAATATGCACATTGATTTATTTCATCAGTCCCTGCTGACAGGCATTTTGGTTGTCTCTGATTATATACAGTTAGAGTGCTGCAGCAAGTCATTTTGAATATGTGTCCTTCAGTGCAGGGTTTTGAGATTTCCACTCCTAATCCGCAGTGTGCCAGGGAACTCAGGGACCCTCCATCACTTTCTCAGCACTACAGCTAACCCTCATGAACGCACAGGATCTCATTCAGGCTTCACTCAGCAGACACCTGATTGACCTGTTTTTTCACTAGCCCACACCCTCACTTTAGACACATTGCCTTAGTAGGTTAATAAAGATTTAAGGTTATGTTTACTTGCTAGAGAAGCAGAGAATTATTGAGAGCATTTTGATGGAGTATTAAGGTGGAATACACCATCATGAGGCACAATTTTAATTATCATTTGAGTATCTACTGTTGGAAATACAGGTTTCACATATACCTTTCAACTTGTGTTTTTTCATGTTTAGGGACATGGTTTGCATGGGATAGGAGAAACTGTCCACATACCTTTCCCATTTGATGAGACAGAACTACAAGGAGGTACCTTACTTTCAAATTGTATCCATTTGACTTCTTTGTAATTAGTCTTGTCAATCAGTGGAAGCACAGCAAGAAGTAAATTCTTAAACTTTTTAAGTTCTAGGGTCTTAAAGTCATTCTGCTTTTAGAGTATTGGGAAAGGTAGTTTTCTGTCACTGCCTTTTCCCACAAAGAACTAATAGGGTTAGACTCATTTAGGACCTAGGACTAGAAGGAATACTAGTCTGTCTTGCAGATGAAGAAGCTAAGTAGGCAGCTACTTAGATGGAAGACTAGCTTTTCTGTATGTTTAGCCTTTTAGTTTCCTTTTATTGTTTATTTGTCTGTAGGTTGTCAGAGAATACAAGTCACAGGGAGGATTTTATGCTTAGAAAGTTGATTTTTTCCCCCCAATGTTATTATAGTCCTTTTATTTAATTATTTTTAGGGGGCTTCTATGGACACTAATGAACATTTGTAAATTAACTTATAGTTTACAGAGAACTTGTGTATTATTTCCTGTTTTAGCATTTGTTTTTAGCAAAAACAAATTAAATTTTTTTTATTAATGGTCAGTGTGTTTTGATTTAAGTTTGTTCTGTAGTATTACAAGTTCCCAATCTAGAGTCCTTAGAAAAAGTGAGAAAACATTTTAAACAAAACCTAATTTAAAATGAATAAATAATTTAAAATTGTTTTTAAATTTTATTTTTCCTGCTAGAGAGGACTTGAGTGAATTGTAGAGTCTGAGCTAAATTAAGCTGATTCTAGGTTCAAGGGTGAAAGGGCCTATTTAATGTTACTCCTTTCTAGAATTGTGAGCTGTAATACATTTGATGAAAGATGCTCAGGGAATTTCTGTAAAAGCAAATTTATTCTTCCTTTTGTTTAATGTAAAACATCTCTCCTCTGTTGATTATTAAGAAAGTATCTTCAGCACCTATGTTTCCTGCTCCATTCAAAATTGTCATTCTAGAATCTATTTATCTTGTTCTTAGAGTCATATTGCTTGAAATTTTAGAGAGCAATGATTCATTCAAGAAATGATTCAAGCAGTCAATCATTCAATGATTCAGTGAATCATTAACTTTTGTTAATTCATATAAGAACTTTTCTTCCAAAAGAAGAAGGGAAAGCAGGGAAAAAAGATTTACATATGTATTTTTTTCCTTTTCACATGAGTAGGCTGTAAATGCTTCCATTTGAAATTAAATACTCTCTTTTGGCTGTTGTGAAATAAGTGTGTATAAAATTTGAAGAGGAGAGTTTTCTCCAAAATAGAGCCCCTATTCAGAAATAAGTATTTCTCTGCAACTAAACTTTGCTAGTTAATCCTCTGATACTTTATAAATTCTGTGGACAAATTAATTGTTCAAAAGTTACAGGATAGTGACAATAAGATCTTAAAAATCATAAAATCTTGAGAACTAATCAGTTACTCTCTTGCCTTTGGAGATTACTGTGAAAATTCTAAAAAAGAGAAATATTCGTATTTGGCTATAGAGCATCTTTCTCTTTTGTAAGTTTACATACTTATGAGAACTTGAGCTGATACTTAAATAATTTATTAGGGATATAATTTCAAGAATATTGTTAGCTTTAGTTTCAATAAGAATACTTTTACTTTTCTTAAAAAATAAAAAATGTGATTTACTATGGAATTTCCCGGTAGAAGCCCACTAAGTAAGTACTTAAGGCAGAATGGCAGTATAAAGAGAAGGCTAGAGAATTTGCCATTGGCAGGCCATGTTTGTTTACTTAGGGGGGAAATTGTTTTGTTACAGCAATTGCCTTCTGAGGTCTGTAAAGTATGTTGTATATATACAGCATCCTTTTACATTTACAGATATTATTCATTGGAATCAGTTTTGATAAAATATAAAAGTAGGTCTAAGAATTGTTTGATGTTAACCAAAGGAAAGTATATTTTAAGTTTTGGGTGTTTTGTTGTAAAACTGTTGACTTATAATTGATGTCAACTCTTTGTTCTTAGAGTTTACTCGTGTCAATATGGGTGTTCATAAAGCATTGCAGACATTGAGGAGCAAAGTGGACTTGCAGCACTTTTGTGGATATGTCACCATGTTGAATGCTTCTAGCCAGCTTGCAAACAGAAAACTCAGTGATGCTTCTGATGAGAGAGGTTAGCCAATAGTTGTGTCCTTTGAGTTAAGATAACTCTCATTGAGTGTACACAAACTTAATATTGAAGCATGGGGACTTCTGGGGATGTTGGCTTATTTAATACTTAATGTTTTTCCACTGAAAATACTCTGTGACGTCATTGGGACAATTATCAGTTATTCAAATGGAGAAAATACTAAGTGTATAAGTAAAGAAGTGATGACCTGGGGTTGGAGTACAAAATGGTTATTATATTTTAGCCCTTTACGTCATATTTAGTCTCTTTGTAAAATTATTTTCAAACCAGGATGAATAGTTTTCCTCTTCAGCTTTTCTGTCAGAGGCACCATTGTCTCAGTTATGCAGGCCTTAAAAAGCATGTTTTTGTCTCATCCTTCTCCTTGCCCACTCAGCCTAGTTAGTTCTGTTAGTCTTTAGAAATGTTTTATATTCATTTCTTTCCCTCTCTCTTTAATTCTCTGTGACTACCATTCTAGTCTGAGTCTTGGTATTTTACACATATTTTATTGCAACTATTTCCTGCTTAGGCTTCCTGGCCTCATTCTTCTTTCTGTCTCCAACCCGTCTTGCATATTGACAATAGCTAATTTTTCGTTAGATACCTTTCTTTTTAAAGATTCATTTTCAAATCACCTTCTCTAATTGTTTTCTGCTCTGGCATAATTTTGGCTCGTATGTGGCTTTGTTGCCATGGTATCACCTGTGGTCCACAACTCTAGGAAATGTTTTAATTCAGATCTCTATATCATCGATTATATTCACTGAACCTATTCCTTTGAAATGCTGAGAGAATATGATTAATTGCTAGCCATCTAGTGAATTGAATTAGGTATTCACTCCTGGTCCATATACCTTTGGCCAGAGGAGTTGGGTAACTTTTAACAGTTGACTGCCAGGAGCATTTTTAGAGAAGAGGGCTGTGGATTAGTCTTTTCAAAGAATGTTACTAGAGCTGTCATGTTTTATTTTCATTCATTCTATACACACTTATGAAATACCTGCTTAGGTGCTAGAGATATTGCTGTTACTAAGACCTAAGGAGAAGGAAATGGCAACCCACTCCAATATTCTTGCCTGGAAAATTCCATGGACAAAGGAGCCTGGTGGGCTACAGTCCATGGGGTCGCAAAGAATCAGAAAAGACTTTTTACTCTCAAGGAGTAAAAAAACCGTGGAGAGGAGACAAGCAACTGAATCAGCCTACTGTGTAGTGTTAAGAGACTAAGATACAACGGTCTACTTCAAGTGCTAAAGCAGGACAGGAAGGCTTATCTCAGGCCAGCTGAGCTATCACACCCTCTTAGAGAAGGTCAAGTTTGAACTGAATTTTGAAAAATGAGGTGTTACCTACACATAAGTTGTTTATTTGGAGGGTAGCAGCTTTAGGCAGAAGGGATCAGGCCAAGTGAGTAGCTTATCTTGGCCAGAAGAGTTTGATGGGCTTTTGTAGAAGACAGTACAGAAAAGGCAATGGCACCCCACTCCAGTACTCTTATATGGAAAATCCCATGGGCGGAAGAGCCTGGTAGGCTGCAGTCCATGGGGTCACTAAGAGTCAGATACGACTGAGTGACTTCACTTTCACTTTTCACTTTCATGCATTGGAGAAGGAAATGGCAACCCACTCCAGTGTTCTTGCCTGGAGAATCCCAGGGACTGGGGAGCCTGGTGGGCTGCCGTCTACGGGGGTTGCACAGAGCTGGACACAACTGAAGTGACTTAGCAGCAGTAGCAGTAGAAGAGAGTAGAGAAGTAATAGGTAAGAGCTAGAGGATCTCAGGATGTGTTATGCTGAAAAATATAGGGAGTCAAAATGTTTTGAAAGGGAATGATGTAATCAGATTGCATGTTTCCATGGGGACAGAAATGACTTCAGTAATGAAGTGAAAGTCTAAACTTGTGTTCTGCCCTGTGAATCCTTGTTTTTTTAGGCCAAAGCTTCACAACCTCAGTACTATTAATGTTTTGAGCTAGGTAGTTCTTTGTTCTGGGGGACCATCCTGTGCATTGTAGGGTGTTTAGGATCCTTAGATATCAGTAACATCCCTGTCCCCATTCATGGCAACCAAACCTTGTCAGAATTGCCAAATATTTCTTGGACAAAATTGTCCCCCACTTAACAACTTCTTTAGGCTAACGACCGTTCACTATATTCCATTGTTATTTCTGTTAGGACTGACTTATCAACAACGTATACCAACTTCTAGACCCCTAATATTTATTGTGTTTGCCCTTCAATTATAAGGAGAACCTGATTTGGCTTCAGGCTCAGATGTGAATGGGAGCACAGAATCATTTGAAATGGTCATTGAGGAAGCAACGCTAGATTCAGCTGCAAAGCAAAACTCTGGTAAGGCTTTAAAAATTATTTGCAATCTCTGACTAATTTCTGAGGTTTCATCCTTTTGCAGATGATACTGCTTGGATATCATTTGCTCTTATTATAATGGACATTTTCATAAGTATCTAGGAAGCATTTATATATATATATATATATATATATATATATTTAGAATATTTAGAATAATTAAAATATTATAAAATGTGACATGAAAATAAAAAATGTTTCATTTTTCCTATGTTAATTCTCTCATCTTGTAGATGTTTTGAATTAGATTTTTTTTCTGGTGTAAAAAGCCACTTTGAGTGTCTGAGGAAAGCTGTGTGCCTTCTTCCCAGAAGCATGTACTTACTCAAAAAACATTATTTCCTGTTTCAGAGATTCACTGACACCTCTCTGAGTCCTCTCCCCTGCTAAACCCACGTGGGTATCAGTGGAAGCAGGAAGAATCTATGAAAATCTCTGGATCTCTGACCAGAGATCAGACTGACCAGTTAAACCCTGGTCAGTCATAATACATGAAATGTACACGATTAATAACTTTGTGTACCCTTTTGTAGTTGCCACAACAGAAGCAGATTGGGTTCCTCTGGAGTTGTGCTTTGGGATTCCACTGTTTAGTTCTGAATTAAACCAGAAAGTCTGCAGAAAAATTGCTACCCATGGCCTTTGCAGGAAAGAGAGGTGAGGGTTTCTGTTTGCTGTCATCTTTTCATGTATGAGACTTTTTGAGCTCTCAGTGTTAGTTGCTGTACCTTACTTTCTCTTATTTCACACATGCTTGTTCATTGATTGAATAAAGATGGCTTTTTAAAAGTTTTGCTGTGCATTTTAAAATTAAAGTTCAGTCCCTCAGAAATTAGGCACATGCAGATATTTTGGACACAACATTTTGGTTAATGATACTAAATTACTCAGATTTGGTGAGAGTATGGATTAAATGGGCATACTTATATGACTGTGTGCACCTAGCTTTTTTAAATATGTAAATATCAATAGAAATATCTCCTGTGCACTTCTCTCTTAACATATACAACTCAAGTTATGTTAGTAATGATTATCTCTTAAAGTAGAATTATGGCTGACTTTCTAAATTTTCTTCAGTTACCACATTTTCTAAATGAACATACATTATTCATCAGTCATGGCAAGTAGTTTTTATCTTGTATGCCTACTCCGATCGGTTAGGAACAGCTGCTGAGAGGCAGCATGGTAAGGGTCCTGAGTCTGGTTAGCAGAGAAGAGTATCACTAAATCTGATGATTATGGTGGGTGGCTTAGAGAAAGGTGCTATCTTCAGACCTCCTTGACATTGTTATTTAGGAAAACAAAGTTGGAGAATAAATAATTTAATTGGCCTAATGTAGTTTGTATAAGAAAATTTAAGGTACTTAATTGACAAATAATTTTAATAGCTATCTTGAAAATAATATACATGAATAAAAAGGTAAAAATAGTATATAGCTTTAATGATTGCCACTATAATGGTTACCAGTTTACATATGTTACCAATTTACAATTGAAAATGTGTTCCTACATTTTTATTTTTAAAGTGTTCTTGCATTTAACATTTATATTTGGTAGTAGTTTAAACTTTTCCTTTTAACAGTAATTTTCTAATTTTGGTTGTACATGATGTTTTATTTCGAAATGGTCTTTTTATTGCATCTTTATATTATTAAAACAAGCAGAAATTTCATTGATGAGAACCATTACAATTGTTTTTTAAAAATTATGTGATTGAGACGTATATACATACATTAACATGTTTATTAAAATTAAACTCTCATAAGATATTAGTTCTTATTTTATTTGTTTTAAACTTTTCCCCTTTTTTTCAGCCTTCAAAACCTCTTACATTCCAGTAGAAAACTGTCTCTACAAGTCCTTAACTTTGTTCACTCATTCCAGGTAACAAAAACCAAAAAAACCCAAGGTGCATTTGCATAGAGCTTTTATAGTGTCCAGAACACTTCTGTGTTTGTGCTGAGTCTCCACAGCAATAAGACATGAAATAAGTTGTAATTTTAATGTATAAATGAAGATACTGAAATTCAGAAAGTTAACTGACTTACACATGATTTCACTGGCCAGATCTTCAGGAGGCTTGAACCGTTTATTTTAGTGCTGGTGCTTCATTTAACAGAAGAGTTTTAAGCATCTGCCATGGGCCATGTACCATGTTAGGTTCTGGTTCTTGGGTCAATTGTTTAGTTGCTAAGTCATGTCCAACTCTTTGTGACCCCAAGGACTGTAGCCCATCAGGCTCCTCTCTCCAAGAGAGTTCCCAGGCAAGAATACTAGAGTGGGTTGCCGTTTCCTTCTCCTGGGGATCTTCTGACCCAGGAATTTTACCTGTGATTTCTGCATTGGCTGGCAAGTTCTTTACCAGTGAGCCACTAGGGGAATCCCCTCTTGAGTCAGTACACTTCCATTAATAACTGCAGTGATTCCCCGGTGCAGTGATTAATGAGATGGGACTGACTGTACGGTAGTGGAAGCCAGTGCTCTAGACCTGTCTTACCCCCAAGGAAAGAATGGATACCGTAGACTTGATTTGTAGATAAACTTTGAGAATGGAATATTTTTTGTTTGAAATATCTGTTCTAACATTATGAAATTGTATTTTTGGAATTGGGCTTCATTCATTCTCTCAGTAAATACTTGAATCAGCTCTATGCCAGTCTTTACAAAGTGCTGGGGAAGCAGTATACTAAGACACTAATGGAGCTGAAGTGTTGTGTGAGAGCTGGTCAAGGAAACCCTGAAATATACAAGTGGTTACAGATTTCAATATGTGTGCCTTAAAGGAGCCAAACCCCTTCAGATATGATAGAATCTAAAGGCAGACCAAATTTAAAAAGGTAGAGGTGATGTATAAGCTGAAATCTAAAGAACAGGGAAAAGTATTCCAGGCCGAAGTTAGTAGGTATGTTAGTCCTTGTCAGGAAGGCACTCAGCCTGCAAGGAAACGAGAGGACCAGTGTGGCAGAAGCCTCGTGAAAGTGGGGTAGGAACAAGAGGTGAGGTGGATGAGGAGCGGAGGGCCTTCTAGAGTATGTGAAAAAATGTGTTTTATGCTTACTGCAAAGAGAAACTCTTAGTATTAAAGACTTATAACAGGGAATGACATTATTTCTAACTGACTTTTTAAAAAAGATTAGTTACTGTTTAGAAAATAGATTAAAAACAGAAGCTTAGAAATAAGATGTTTGGAGACTGTTGTAATAACTGTAGTGAGAGATATTGATAGATGAACACCTTTTTCATTTAAAATGTATCTGCAGTAAAGGTTTATTACAGGTTTATTACTGCTATACCTGTAATATAATAAATTGTGTATATTATAAAACATACATAAAACTGAATTTTATTGGATGCAGTAAATAGATACAAGATTTTACAAATTTTCACACTTCTGCACCTCACTTTGGTGTGAGGACTGCACTTCAGTGGAGACTGGTGGCCTTGGCTGTGGTGAATGAATCAAGTAAACTCCTTTGGGATACATGCTGGAGGTATATTGAGGGAACGTGGTGATTAAATAAATGTGAGGCAAGATCGAGGCTATGGTGAGGAAGGGAAGAATGAAGGTAATTTTCATACTTTTTGACTAGCTTGATGCATGGAGTAGGGGGAGGACCTGGGGGGGTGGGAATTAAGTTTAGTTATGGACATGTCAAGTGTGAAATTTATGGTGAAACATCCAAAGATAGATGTTGGATAGGAGGAGATTGGAGCCTGGAGTTCCAGGAAGTCTGTGTTGAATGTGTGAATCTGAGAGCCCTGGGAGGGGATGATGGATTGTTGTAGTGCTTAATGCTGCATGAGGGTTTTTTTAGATTATCTAAGAAATGTTTCTTATTCTCATAACCTGTTACTTCTCTTTATTTCAAAGTAGTTATCATCATCTGAGTATATTTGTCATTTCTGCATATGTTAACACCAGTCGTTGATTATTTGGGGTTCATGAGGTACATCTTTGCATCTCCTATAGTGCTCTGCATTCCATAAACATTTCTTAGGTAACCATTAGCTGAATTAAGTGGTTTGGTAAAGTGTTGAATAGGATTTTTCTGTCTTGTTTCTTGCTCTCTCTAGGAAGGTGCTTCAACACTGGATGTTCCCACTGAGGCCAGTTTCCCAAGTTTGCTTTCACAGTCATCCTGTGCTGACATGGGAGTCCCCCTTCCTGCAAAGAACTTAGTATTTAAAGATGGTATCTTAACGGAGTGGAGTGGACGATCACCCTCGTCACTTCTTATTGCTAATCTCCATTTGCAATAATTTGGTTACTTCATTTGTTGCCCACCCTTTCTGCCTTTTTTCTTTCTTAACGTTAGCTTTATAGTGCCAGCCACTAAAAAGCTTCCTGCTGCTGCAGTGCAATTCATGCTTAACTGATGTTAAAGTTTGGGGAACTTGTTCATGTTTTCGGAAGTTTTCCTCATTCCTGCACCTCCTGATGCAACAGAGCTTTTTAGCAGCCTGCACTGTATTTTTTACCTTGAGACAATCTGCATTTCTTTTATAAAACTGAGGATATACTTTATAGGCTTTATGATGACTGTTACGTTTATAAGCAGTCACTATGAATATATTGCAATGGTAATTTTATATGTTAGTTTATCAAACATAAATCTTGTTTAATTTTATATTTTGTTACCTACTCTTTAAGGGATCATGGGAAGAGGTGGAACTCTTCCTCTGAAAAGGCTTCTTGGTATTTAAAGTAAAAAAACTATAAAACTGTTAACATCCATTATTGAGAGATGATCTGATGGGGCATTACGAATTGCTGTGGATGTTTGTAAATTATGTATATCAGTTAACATTGTTGAAGGTATGCAAATCAGCATAGTTAGGTATGGCTTAACGTTGACTTAGAAGATCTTAACGCAGACTATGACTATACATTGCCATCTCATAAGAAGCTTGGGAAACATTCTATTTTTAAACAATGTTTATATGTGGACTTGCGTTGTCGCTCATTTGGGGCTTTATATTTTCATAGAGTCTTTATGGAAAAATAGAATTTATTTTCCACTCTTGTAGCTCTGGCTGCTGCATGTTTTCTCCCTGACTCATTTACCCATGAGTTGTTACGGAATTGGATTTGAGGTTTCAAACCAAGGATTTTGATTTTAGCTTAGAATTACATTTAGAGGCATTGAGGCTATGTCTTCTGATCAAAACATTTTAGTGACAAACCTGCTGTGAGGACACGTTAGGCAATTTGGATCTTAAATTTATGTGACTAGTTTTAGACAAAATGATAAAGAAAAATCGAGTAATTTCAAAATGTTTTTCTTGAGTCCTTGATTCTTTTAGTATCTCAAATGTTAATTAGAATAATTGGAATCACTTTTTAGATTTTTCGAGTTACCTTCCTTGGGAAGTTTGTGCAGTGTTATAGTTTAGCTCTTCTCATAGAATAACGGTTTGCTAGTTTAAAACTGTAACCAAACTAACTGGTCAAACAGCATATATCTAAAATATTTAAAGCATTAGAAAATTTGGGAAGGTTAAACCTGAACATTTTTGCTGATAATTGTTGTTATTTATAGAACTGACATTTGTGTATTTAACATACTTCTGGAAATATCTGTCTTTCTTAAAACTGTTAGCATAGCCATGATTCAGTGCCATGGCCTGCCTATTCAATGTTTCGAAGCAGGTTCCCTGTGGCATAGTCACTGCTGGGTTTGGGGTAAATGCAGTAACGTTTAGTATTCTCCTTTGTCTTATATGAGGTGGAAACCAAGTGTATGTTATAAATGTTTGTCTATAAAAGGAAAAATACTAATATTAAAATAATTTCTTATAACTGTGAATCACTCATTTATTTTTCCAATAATTGATATTGTACATTCCTAGTGCTATTAGGTATGTATGTAACTTTTATAGTTTTTCACCTGATTATTGTATTTCATTTGATCAGGGCTCTTTAATCTCATTTGCTTTGTTCAGATTAACTGTAGTTATTTTATTTATTTCTGTATTAACAAGCTAAGCCTATGGTGATGACATGTACACTAATAAAGCATTCAATGTTTGTAGTTGGTAGTGAACCCTGTTGTTGGTGAATTTAAAACTTAAAATATGGGGGTGATTTGCTGCTATATTTCCATTGAGAGATAATAGAGGAAGAAATGGAACCTAATAATGATCATGAATTTTAGGGAAAGTACAAAAAAAAAGCATGTGGTCACCTCTGGTTTCTCATGTGAATGAGGAGAGAGTCTACTTCCAGATGAAGACCTCTCATATTTTTAAAGATGGAAAATCTGCATTTTTAGAGCTGTTAGCAAAATGTGAAAGCCACTTTTATGCTTTACTTTGTGGATTTGGTTTTGTTTCATTCATATATTTAACTCATGTCGAGATGGATTGCTTAAATCTTATGTATTGATCCTATTCAACAAAAAAGGTAAAATATAGAACTTCTTATTTGCCAAAGAAAATTTATGAAAGAATTTTTATCCAGTTTTTCTGCAGACATTTAAATTTCATTTGGCTTTGTGCTCCCTCCCCTTTTTTGCCCTTAATGTAGCTTAAACCATTGGCAAACTTCAGAAACCAAGAGAAAAAAGAAATATTAAAAAAAAGACATAGAATTTAGTATGGTACAATTTCACCTTTTACATAGGTCTGAAGAAATGTAACTTTATGTTGTTAAGATCATCTTACTTCCTTGACTCCGTTTTTTCTTTTAAAATTATAATCAGATGATTCTGTTTTTTTTTTTTTTCCAGGACTAGTACTTTCTTTTGTTTCCACTTTTCTCTGCCATTTGTGTTT
>SJYC01021106.1:0-28436 GCA_006408675.1 Madoqua kirkii
GAATGTTTGTAGTTGGTAGTGAACCCTGTTGTTGGTGAATTTAACACTTAAAATATGGGGGTGATTTGCTGCTATATTTCCTTTGCGAGATAATAGAGGAAGAAATGGAACCTAATAATGATCATGAATTTTAGGGAAAGTACAAAAAAAAAGCATGTGGTCACCTCTGGTTTCTCATGTGAATGAGGAAAGAGTCTACTTCTAGATGAAGACCTCTCATATTTTTAAAGATGGAGAATCTGCATTTTTAGAGCTGTTAGCAAAATGTGAAAGCCACTTTTATGCTTTACTTTGTGGATTTGGTTTTGTTTCATTCATTATTTAACTCATGTCAAGTTGCATTGCTTAAATCTTATGTGTTGATCCTATTCAACAAAAGAGGTAAAATATAGAACTTCTTATTTGCCAAAGAAAATTTATGAAAGAATTTTTATCCAGTTTTTCTGCAGACATTTAAATTTCATTTGGCTTTGTGCTCCCTCCCCTCTTTTTTGTCCTTAATGTAGCTTAAACCATTGGCAAACTTCAGAAACCAAGAGAAAAAAGAAATATAAAAAAGAGACATAGAATTTAGTATGGTACAATTTCACCTTTCACATAGGTCTGAAGAAATGTAACCTTATGTTGTTAAGATCATCTTATTTCCTTGACTCCTTTTTTTCTTTTAAAATTATAATCAGATCTGTTTTTTTTTTCTTTCAGGAATAGTGCTTTCTTTTGTTTCCACTTTTCTCTGCCATTTTTGTTTCTCTTTTATGTTCAGTGTTTCAAATACAGTTTGTATTTAAAGATTTTAAAATACCAAAACTGTAACTGAGTACAGTGGATTTTTTTCTGGTATGATGTTAATATTATACAATGAAATGTATAAAGTGTTGTCAATTTGATTATTGACACTATAATATGTTTACAAATAAACTGTGGTGTTGATCAAGTTGCTGTGAAAATGTGTATAATCTTCTGTTAAGTCCCTTTCATAATTTAAAATACAAGCTGCTTTCAGTGCTGAGGCTTCTATACTTAAAAACAAAAGCAACAACAAACTTAATTTTACAATAATTTCAAATTAGCAGAAAAATTGCAAAGGTAATCTGGAGATATTCCCTATACTCTTCCACAGGCTTCCCCTAATGTTAACACCTTATATAAACTATGATGCATTTGTCAAAACTCAGAAATTAACATTGGTACCATACTATTTACTAAAATACAGATTATGTTTGATTTTCACCCATTTTTCCTCTGATGTTCTCTTCCATTCCAGGACCGTGTCCAAGGTACTGTGGTGCATTTATTTAGCCATCACTGCCTCTGTCACCTCCAGTCTGTTGACCTTGAGGCTGTGAAGAGCACTATTTGGTTATTTGGTGGGCTGGCCCTCACAGTGGCCTCATCAGGTGTTTATCAGATTGGAGGCCGTAGTTCACTGGGGAGGGTGGCACAGACGCCATGCATCCTTCCACAGTGCCTCAAATCAGGGGGCACATAGTCAACAGACGTTACCAGTGACGTCTCTTCACTGGTTACAGTGATGGTGTCTGCAGGTTTTTTCACTTTCCATACTCTTTTTTTTTTTTTTTTGGAAAGTGAGTTACTCAACCTAGCCCACGCTCAAAGGGAAGGAGAAGTATCTATATTCTTTACAAATTTTCTTTTAAATATTTGCTCTATATATACACAATGGAGTATTAGCCAGTAAAAAGAATACATTTGAATCAGTTCTAATGAGGTGGATGAAACTAGAGTCTATTATACAGAGTGAAGTAAGCCAGAAAGAAAAACACCAATATAGTATACTAATGCATATATATGGAATTTAGAAAGATGGTAACGATAACCCTGTATGCAAGGCAGCAAAAGAGACACAGATGTCTAGAACAGGCTTTTGGACTCTGTGGGAGAGGGAAGGGGTGGGATGATTTGGGAGAATGGCATTGAAACATGTATATTATATGTGAAACAAATCACCAGTCCAGGCTCGATGCTTGGGGCTGGTGCACTGGGATGACCCAGAGGGATGGGATGGGGAGGGAGATGAGAGGGGGATTCAGAATGGGGATCATGTGTACACCCATGGCGGATTCATGTTGATGTATGGCAAAACCAATAGAATATTGTAAAATAATTAGCCTCCAATTAAATTTATACTAAAAGATTTTTTCCTTTCCTTTATTTGGTCATTTGTTTTTATTAGTATGTAAGCATGATTATTTATTTTATACTTTTGAGTCAGTTCATTATACCTGTTATCTTGTTGTGCCAGCTGTTTAGCTTTGCCTATTGAGAGCTGTTTGAAGCTGGCCTCTAAATCCTGTAACTTTTTTTTTTTTTAAGACTAATCTTACTTTCTAGCACTGTAGGTGTTATCTAGATGCCAGCCCTAGAATCAGCTATTTCCCCAAGGAGCCTTGGTTCCTTTCTTGCAGAATGGCATTTAGAAAGCAAGATGGCGGTTTAGGTGTGCTTGCCTTGGCCTTTTCGGTGAAGTGACCTGAGAGGTATAAATATGTATACTGACCAGTATATGGGCACACATGTCTATGTTTAGATCTATGTGTAGGCATATTCAGTTACACTGATTTTCATTCAGCACCGTAAATTTCATTCTGAGAAACCTGGCTCCTTTTATCTACAATTTATCTGCTTATTTGTTGAACCCTGGAATACTTATACAGTGGTTTCAGAATAACTATGTTATACCCCTGTGAGAAACAGATTGACTAACTAAGGTATAGTGTTCCTTTAAGTACTTTTTTTGGTCTTTAACCTTAAATGCTGCTGCTGAGTGTCTGCAGTTGTGTCCGACCAGACTCCGCTGTCCCTGGGATTCTCCAGGCAAGAACACTGGAGTGGGTTGCCATTTCCTTCTCCAATGCATGAAAGTGAAAAGTGAAAGTGAAATCGCTCAGTCGTGTCCAACTCTTAGGGACTCCATGGACTGCAGCCCACCAGGCTCCTCCGTCCATGGGATTTTCCAGGCAAGAGCACTTGATGTGGTGCCATTGCCTTCTCCATTAACCTTAAGTAGTATCCACTCAAAACATTTTCCAAAGTAACTTAGTACAGCTCATTGTTCCCTTCATTGAAGTTATACATTGCAAAACAGATTCATTTGTCACACACTGCATTCCATCTGGGATCCCTTGACATCACAAACCCTAAGTGCAGAGTTTTCATTTTCTCCAGAAAGTTTTGTATTTTTTCCACATAATAAATTCACTCGACCAGGTCTTTGACAAATGCATGGCATGTGTTCACCCACCATCCCTGTACTATCCAGAATGGTTCTGTCACCCTAAAAATTCCCCTTTGTACTCAACCCCTCACCCTACATCTCACAGTCACTTACCTGTTCTTATAATTTTGCTTTTCCCAGAATGTCATATAAATTTGTTGAATTGTACAGTTTGTAACCTTTTAAGCCTAGCCACTTGTGCATAACAAAATGCATTTTAAATTCATATGTGTTGTGTGAGTCAATAGCTCTGTTTCTGTTGCTGAATACTTCGTTGTATGGATGTATCAATGTCATTTAAAATTCATGTGCAAATGTTAATATAAACAATTCATTTTGCTTGGGTAAATACCTAGGAATGGGATTGCTGAGTCATTGGTTAAGTGTGTATTTAACTTTATAAGAAACTGCCAAGCTCGCCAAAGCAACTATGACATTTTACATTACTGCCAGCAATGAATGAAGTTTCCCATTGCAATGGTATCTTACAGTGGTTGAAATAATTCATTTTCCTAGTGAAAAATTATGTTGGGTGTCTTTTCATATGCTTATTTGTCATACATGTGTCTTCTCTGGTGAAGTATCTGTTCAGATCTGTTCCTCATATTTTAAAAATCAGGTGTACTGAGTTTTAAGAGTTCAGTAAATGAGAACAAGTCTTTTATCAGATACATGCTTTGCAGGTGTTTTCTCCCAGTCTGTCTTGTCTATTCATTCTCTTAATAGTGTCTTTTAAGGTAAGGAACAGAAGTTTTAAATTTTGACAGTGTCTGATTTGTAAGTTGGTTTTTTTTTTTTAATGGATTGTGCTGTTGATGCTGTTACTATCAGGTGTACTGAGTTTTAAGAGTTCAGTAAATGAGAACAAGTCTTTTATCAGATACATGCTTTGCAGGTGTTTTCTCCCAGTCTGTCTTGTCTATTCATTCTCTTAATAGTGTCTTTTAAGGTAAGGAACAGAAGTTTTAAATTTTGACAGTGTCTGATTTGTAAGTTGGTTTTTTTTTTTTAATGGATTGTGCTGTTGATGCTGTTACCTAAAAATTCATCACCAAACCCAAGATGTAGCATTTTCATTTTCTTCTCAGAGTTGTATAGTTTTATGTTTAGGTCTTTGACCCATTTGAGCTAATTTTAATGTATGAGGTACGTGTTTATCCTTTCTTTGCTGCATCACCATAACACCTTTGTCAAAAATCAGTTGATGGGTACTCCTCTGGTGGTTCAGTGGCTAAGACTCCATGCTCCCTAAGCAGAGGCCCTGGGTTTAATCCCTCATCAGGGATCTAGATCTCACATGCTGCAACTAAGACTCAGCGCAGCCAAATAAATATTGAAACCAAAAAGTCAGCTGATAGACTTATAGAGACAAAAGTAGATCAGTAGTTGCCTGCGGGGGAAATGAGAAGTGACTGCAGATGGGCATGAAGCATCTTCTTGGAGTGCTGGAAATGCCGTAAAAGAGGATCGTGGCGATTGATGGTGGTTCAACTCAAAAAAGTGCACTGTACACTTAAGTAAAGTTTATCATGTAAATTACACTTCAATAAAGTGGTTTCAAGAAATCAATTGACATTTTTTTTTGTCTGGGTCTATTTCTGAGCACTCAAGTCTGTTTCATTGATCATTGTGTCTGTCCATTTAATACCATGCTGAAATTGGATACTGTTAGTCATCCAAATGTGCAGGAGTTTTTTTTTTTTTTGAATTGATTTTGGCTCTTAGAGTTCCTTTGCCTTTCCATATAAATTTTAGAATCAGCTTTTCAACATCTACACACAAGCCCGCAAAGATTTTAATCAAAATTATATTGACTCTATAGAGCAAATGGAGGAGAACTGACCTAACAAATCTCTGTAACTTCTTTGATTTTTGTTGGGTCACTGTTTTGTAGATTTCCTTTCTCTGTTTTTTATTTTGGAAATGTTTTGAGCTCCAAATTAAATTTCTATAATAGGTGTATTCACATTATCTATGTCTTCTTGAGTGAATTTTGGTAGTTTATATCATTCACAAAATTGGTCTGTTTCTTTTGTATTACTGAATTTAATGGTATTTATTTTTCATAGTGTACTCTTGCTGTCCTTTTATCTTGTGAGATAATAAAAAAAAGATGAAGTGAGATCAGTTCCAAAAAGAAAATGGCCAGGAATGATCTGCAACAGATGAAACATGGGAATCCAGAGATACAGGAATCCAGTGCATGGTATTTATCAATAGTGTTAATCAGTAGTGAACTCAGAAAATTCAATTACATCATCAAAGTACTTAGAGAAAATGACTGTTGACCTAACTATTGTGAATCCAGCGAACTATCTTTCAAGAACAAGTGTGGAAAAGACATTTTCAAATATAAAAAGACCAAGTTTATCATTGATCAATCTTAAAAAATAAAGGAAAAATCTTCACAAGGAGTGTCTGTTTATGAGAGGAATGCTAAGCAAAGATGCTGATTTCTTTTCTGAATGAAAATAATAGATTTAATTTGGAAGAGTAAAAAAATAGGACTAAAATCCTTAAAAAGTTATGAGAGCTATGATTACACGGAAAGAAACACTCAGCTCACTATCGTTTAGAGGGTAAATAATATTCTTTCATGTGTACATTCATCACTTACTGTAGATTTACTAAATGGCAGACATGGTACTAGTTTAGGAAAGGGATGGATCAGTGAATAAAAAATTCTGGTGTTCGTGGAGTTTACATTTTAGTTAGTGGAGACAGTAAACAAATTGCATAGCAGGTTAGAAGGTGGTAATTGTGAAGGGAAAAAAAGTAAAAAGGATGGGAAATATTAGGAATTGGAATGACTATTTATCAGTAGCTGGTCAGAGAAGACCTTAATAAGAGGATGACACTTAAGCAAAGGCTTAGAATGTGGGCCAGACATCTAGGGAAGAGTGTTCAGGGAGAAGAAATAGTCTGTGCAAAGGCTAACTGGTAGAGGCATGCCTGGCATGCATGTCCAAAAAAAAAAAAAGATGGGACTGGGGTAAATGGAGCTGGGTAAATTGTGTTAGATATATCAGAGGCCCCCAACCTCTACATTCTAATACCTGATGCTCGGAGGTGGAGCTGATGTAATAATAATAAAGTGCAAAGTGCACAATAAATGTAATATGCTGGAATCCAGAAACCATCCTCCAACCCCCCACCCCACCGCCTCCCCTACCAAACACAACTCACTCCCTGGTCCTTGGAAAAACTGTCTTCCACGAAAGCTGCACATGGTGCCAGAAAGGCTGGGGACCATGAGCGGGAATGGCAGCAGTCTGCTTTCATGCTCATGAGGAAAAAAAATAAATGAATGGCTTTTGTTTTCCGGGCATGCATCTGCCGAATGCCAGGCAGGACTATCAAGTTGAAACCCATGTTTAGGCCTTTCCTGCCATCTTTTAACACCACTGAAAATTTAGAATGCCCAAAAGGAACAGCTGCCCAATCAAACTTTTCTTAACTTCATCTCTCTGTGTTTTTATTGCTGGTATTTCAAAAGTCATTGTCTGGGCTCCTGTGGGCAAAGAGTGGGAGTTGTGTGTAAAGCTCGGGGTCCAAGCAGCTGAGGGCTGGAGTGGCTTCAGTAGCTTCTTTGTTTGCCTGCAGGCTCTCTTCCAGTGGGTGGCAGTGTTTCACTTTTTAATCCTTTCTCTGAGGGACTTCACTTGCATGAGGACAAGCGTAAGCGGAATTCATTTACAGCCCTCCTCATCACCCACTGCCTCCAGCCCCGTTAAAGGACTGAGTTCGCTTGGATAACTACTTTGATGTCGGGACTTACTCCTCCCGGTTGATTGTCCTGCAATTGGTCCTTAAGTGGCTCTGTGACCTAATTCTGGCTGACGAAACAGCATAGGAGGTCTGTTGGGGTAGGGCACCCCTCCCAAAGGGAAAATATGAAAAAAAATAACAATGAGGGGAAATGAAACCCCATCCATGGTCTTTGCATGCTATCTCTGGTTTTCTGAGACCTTCTAGGTCTAAATCTTAGTGATTGTGTAATGGTGGCATGTTTATATCCTTAAGTTAGGTCAATTTGGCTGATAAATGTGAGACCTCATAAGAGTGTCAGAAGAGAGCAATAAGAATTTGGTGAAGCTTGGAAGATAATGTGGGAGATCTGTTACCAAAAGATTGTGGGGTGGGGCTGGGCAGTGAGGGGAAGTTCCGGCTATTCCCCCCTCGAAAGCCGATAAACAGGCCGGGTTGGTAGAAAGGACCAACATGTAGAAAAAGCAGTCGTCTCTAACAGGCATCTGCAGATTGGTCATCAGTGGTCTGACCCGAATCATCTTGGTGATTTCAGTTCAGTTCAGTTCATTTCAGTCTCTCAGTCGTGTCCGACTCTTTTCGACCCCACGAGTTGCAGCACACCAGGCCTCCCTGTCCATCACCAACTCCCGGAGTCCACCCAAACCCATGTGCATCGAGTTGGTGATGCCATCCAGCCATCTCATACTCTGTCGTCCCCTTCTCCTCCTGCCCCCAATCCCTCCCAGCATCAGGGTCTTTTCCAATGAGTCAACTCTTTGCATGAGGTGGCCAAAGCACTGGAATTTCAGCTTTAGCATCAGTCCTTCCAATGAACACCCAGGGCTGATTCCCTTCAGAATGGACTGGTTGGATCTCCTTGCAGTCCAAGGGACTCTCAAGAATCTTCTCTAACACCACAGTTCAAAAGCATCAATTCTTCGGCGCTCAGCTTTCTTCACAGTCCAACTCTCACATCCATACATGACTACTGGAAAAACCATAGCCTTGATTAGACAGACCTTTGTTGACAAAGTAATGTCTCTGCTTTTTAATATGTTATCCAGGTTGGTCATAACTTTCCTTCCAAGGAGTAAACGTCTTTTAATTTCATGGCTGCAATCACTATCTGCAGTGATTTTGGAGACCCAAAAAATAAAGTCTGACACTGTTTCCACTGTTTCCCCATCTATTTCCCATGAAGTGATGGAACCAAATGCCATGATCTGAACGTTGAGCTTTAAGCCAGCTTTTTCACTCTCCACTTTCACTTTCATCAAGAGGCTGTTTAGCTCCTCTTCACTTTCTGCCATAAGGGTGGTATCATCTCCACTTTCTGCCGTAAGGGTGGTGTCATCTGCATATCTGAGGTTATTGATATTTCTCCTGGCAATCTTGACCCCAGCTTGTGCTTCTTCCAGCCCAGCATTTCTCATGATGTACTCTGCATATAAGTTAAATAAGCAGGGTGACAATATACCGCCTTGATGTACTCCTTTTCCTATTTGGAACCAGTCTTTTGTTCCATGTCCAGTTCTAACTGTTTCTTCCTGACCTGCATATAGGTTTCTCAAGAGGCAGGTCAGGTGGTCTGGTATTCCCATGTCTCTCAGAATTTTCCACAATTTTTTTGTGATCCACACAGTCAAAGGCTTTGGCATAGTCAATAAAGCAGAAATAGATGTTTTTATGGAACTCTCTTGTTTTTTTCAATGATCCAGCGGATGTTGGCAGTTTGATCTCAGATACAGTTAATCTTCAGTTCCAGGGTCCATATGTTCCCATTTTTTGTGGCCAATTCTCAAGTGCTTTATTTAAGACGCTGCCAACTAGGAATGGGAACGGTGGCAGACGTCTTGTCCAAAGGCCGACTCCCGCCCCTCTCTCCCTGCCGACAAGCAGAGGGTGAGAGCTCTTACAGACAGGGTGAGGGGGCTACATGCAGAAACAGCAGTCCTCTCTAACAGTCATCTTCACACTGGTCATCCGCGGTCTGACCAGCATCATCTTGGTTGTTTAAGGTACAGCTGCTCTTCAGTTCCAGGGTCCTTTGTTCCTGTTTCTTTGAGGCCAGTTCTCGGAGTTGTGGCAGCTCATGTACAAGCTGGTGAGCATGTAGTTAACTTCTCCACCTGGTATTTTAGTGTCGGTAAGACAGCTCACAGGATATGGCTCAGAATATTATCTATACTCCTTGAGAAAGAACTAAAGGTCTAAATTATTATTATTTATTCTCCTTTGACTGTTTTCCTTTATTTCTGTATTTCTCATTTCTCTGGTTGAACTTCTTTGACTAGAGTTTTCCACAGACAAAAGGCAGGCTGAGGACACGGTAGAGTGCAAGGACCATAGAGTCCTGCTCCGTTTCAGAACCACATAGCTGGGAGCAAGGGAGGAAATGGTGAGACAGCCCCATGCTCCTGCAAAAACGGTGTAAGCTGGGAAGACGAGGATGAGCCGCTCACTTCTAATAGGCAAATGTGAGCAGATTAGATTGGAGCCAGGGACATCTGACACAATACTAATGACTGTATTGTTAAATATCAGGAATAGCAATAACTATTCCTATTGTGCGGGAAGGGTCTTTAATTTTCTTGACTCTCTCATTAGGCACCCTGAAGGCATTCAAAGAATTCTTATTAAATGAATTATTTTCTTATTAGCCTGGGAAAACAAGGTCTTTTTTCTGAGGATAGATAGAAATACAGATTTGGTTTTTCCAGAAATTGAGCAATTATCCTTAGGTTATGTGTGCAATAATTGGATAAGACACACTTCTTAAATTTCCAGAGGTAGAGAATTACATAAATGCAAGACCACTAATAAAAAGCAAGGTCATTATCCGTGACATGTCTAGAGGACCCTGAGATGAATTACGGCTGTGTGCTCCCAGAGGCGTTCAGCTGAGCAAAGAAAGTACACACAGAGCTGACCTTAATACAGCGAGGAAGGGTGGTATCCTACGGCTACCTAGAAAGAGGTGCAGAGCACAGAGGAGGGTGTTGTGCTGAGAGGAAAGGAAAAGAGAGGCGGGTGGGGTTTATGACAGGCTGCTGTGAAAATTTAACTGGAGTGGGGCTTCCCTGGCGGTTCAGTAGGTAAGACTCTGTGCTTCCACTGCAGGGGATGTGGGTTGGATCCCTGGTTCAGAAACTAAGATCTCTCATGCTTCAAGCCCAATAAATAAAGACAACACCCAATGCTGGTTCTGAGGCTCTTTGCTACTGCTAAGTCGCTTCAGTCGTGTCCGACTCTGTGCGACCCCATAGATGGCAGCCCACCAGGCTCCCCCGTCCCTGGGATTCTCCAGGCAAGAATACTGGAGTGGGTTGCCATTTCCTTCTCCCATGCGTGAAAGTGAAAGTGAAGTCGTGTCCGACTCCTAGCGATCCCATGGACTGCAGCCTACCAGGCTCCTCCATCCATGGGACCTTCCCAGCAAGAGTGCTGGAGTGGGTTGGCATGGCCTTCTCCGTCCAGTTGCCAACTCTGAGGCTCTTTAGGAAACAGTAAAAAAAAAGAAAAAAAGGAACAGGAATTTGCCAGACAGGGAGTGCGGGAGTGTGTATCCTATGCAAAGGGGTTAGCAGGAATGGACACACAGCAGCAAGACAGTGCTAAGCTTTTTAACGTAATGTCAAGCTCTCTTCATTTGTGGAGCATGACCATGGTCGATGCTATAACAAAAGGATAAAGAGAGCATTGCTTTCTGCAATCAGGAGAAAGCTGAATGCCTCTGGTCATCTGGAAATACGCTGAGTCACCGAAGTATTCTGAAGGTCAGTAGAATCTTTGTTGCTTTTGTGTTCACATCACCTGATTAAGGGCAAAGTTTTCGGGTGAGGCTTGAGCCTTTAAATCTTGACATCCCAAGATAGCTGGAAACAGTGTGGGTAGATCGCTCTTTGAGCTCTCGGAAGGTAAGCCTGAAATGAATCTCACTCATTCGAAGGTTGTTTGGGCTCATGGTGGGCATGACTCATGACTGGTGGTCAAAATACAGGTGTTGACTTGATTCAAACACTGTGAGATTACTGTGAAAACAAAAAAGATGATAAGTCCTGTCTCTGAAAAGGGAAAGTATGACATCAGAAGTATGAGTCTCTTGGAGAAGAGAATCATATCTTTTTTTTTTTTTTTTTTTGCCAAATGGCATGTGGGATCTTAGTTCCCCAACCAGGGATTAAATTCGAACCCCCTGATTGGAAGCAGAGTCTTAACCACTGGACTGACACAGAGGAATCGTCTTTAATTACAGAGAAAATGAAGTAAACGGCTTGGATCGAGAAGTACTTTGTGTCTTCAGAGTCTATATTCTATATTCTTTCTTTGTCCTTGCATGATTCCTGCAAGGACCCAGGCAGGCTACACAAAGAACCTACTTTATGAATTAATCAACTTGAGACAAAGTTCTTATAATTAAGCTCAACCATGGTCTTTTTTAAAAAAATCATTTTCTTCTTTATTTTCCCTGGCATTTTCTCTAAAGAGATAACAATTCTTTTGTCAGATTGTTTCCTTTCAGAGTCCATCTCCTGTCCCTCTGAAATGTAAACTTCTCTGCTTGATAGATAATCTAGGTCTGTGGAGAAGAATTCAGATGTTAAAATCATAAAACAAGCCTAGTGTAAGAGATAACGATTGTGACTATATTCTACCCATTGTCAGTCTCTTCAGTTGTATCTAAATAATGAAACTGGACATTTGGTACAACAAGAAACTAATTTTCTTTTATTAAAAAATTCTTTTTTTCTGTTTAGAGTTAAATCATTTGCTTTGTGTGCTTAATAGAACCTCTGGTCTTTAAGAGAGATATTTATATTTATAATTGCTGCTTCATGCTGCAGAGGCTTTCAACAAATTTAAATTATATAAAATGTTTTGGATAGTTTCTAAGTTTAAACATCTTGCCAATTGTCATTCATCTACAGTACTCCAAACATTCTTGCTGAATTTTTATTTGTCTGAATTTGATCACAGGAGCTACAAGAAAGAAAATTTAAAAACTTGATATTTGTGGTTCAACCATAGAAGAGGCTGACCAGAAGAATATAAAATAGCCAATTAAAAAGAAAATCGGGCATTTAGTGTTTGTCTAAGGCTCATTAGGGCTTCCTTGATAGCTCAGCTGGTAAAGAATCCGCCTGTAATGCAGGAGACCCCGGTTTGATTCCTGGGTCAGGGAGATCCTCTGGAGAAGGGATAGGCTACCCACTCCAGTATTCTTGGGCTTCCCTGTGCCTCAGCTGGTAAAGAGTCCACCTGCAGTGCGGGAGACCTGGGCTCGATCCCTGGGCTGGGAAGATCTCCTGGAAAAGGGAAAGGCCTGGAGGATTCCATGGACTGTATAGTCCACAGGGTCGCAAAGAGTCGGACGCCACGGCATGACTCTCACTAAGGCTCATCAAGAAAACAAAGCAGAAATACCAGTACTGACCCTTGTTGTCATGGTGATGATCTTTCCAAATCTTAAATGTATAGAAGCCCAGAAATGCTTCACAAGACACATGATCTAAGGACTCCTGGCTCTCTAAGGCAGTAAAGTGTATGGTTAGGAATTTTGATTCAGGCGAGACAAGTCTTGTTTCTCTTTGTACCGCTGTCTCCGCATCTCCACGTTTGCCACCCAAAACCGGTCCTTTTGGTTTTGTTATGGAGGTTTCATTACACAGAGCTTCCCAATGGCACTAGTGGCAAAGAACCCAGCTGAACACCAGGTCAGACTGGGCTCCCTGGTGGCTCAGATGGTAAAGGATCTGCCTGTAGTTGGGAGGATCCCCTGCAGAAGGGCATGGCTACCAAGTCCATGGGCAGAGCAGCCTGCTGGCCCACTGTCCATAGGCTCCCAAAGAGTCGGACACAGCCGAAATGCCCCAGAAAATGACTCAAGTGAAAGATCTGATTCCTTCCAAAGAAAAACTGTTACTGTGAGTGAAAGTTTTTCTTTGAATTAAGATCAGAATGAAGAAAGAACAGAGATAACAACCTATAAGACACACCAGTTGTGCATAAGTGTTCCTGCTTCACATTTTGGGTTTTATAAAAGCCCTCCTAGGTTTTTTTTTTTTTTTGTCTCGAAGCATGGCATACGGGATCTTAGTTCCCCCACTAGGGGTTGAACCTGTGTCCCCTGCAACGTGGAGTCTTAACCACTGGACCACCAAGGAAGTCCAAAAGCCCTGTTATTCTTTTCACCAAATTTAAACCAAGACCCAGGGCCACTTCTACCAGAAGATGAACTTTTATACCCCATACATTTCTCTCCTCTTAATCTCAGTAATTCTAGAAGTAGGTTTGCCAGATTTAGCAAATGAAAATACAAAATGTCTGGTTAAGTTTGATTTTAAATAAATAATAAATTGTTGGTAAAAATATATGTTCCATTTACCCAAAAACTCAAATTTAACTGGGTATCTTGTGTTTTACCTGGCAAGCCTATTTAGAAGACATCATGTTACCCTATGCAATAAACTTTTTCTTTGTTGGCATTGAGTGACCTGATTTTGTTTGGGAATCTACTCCTTCTTAGGTGGATTTACTTCAGAAGTTAATCCTGATTGGTCTAAGTGAGCCGTAGTAGTTCCATTCTCCTTGAGAGTGATTGGTTTAGATGTGGTATATGGTTCAATTCTTGACAATGAGATCTGAGAACAAATCTACTGGGGTAGGGATTCTGGGAAAGGCTTCTTTGCTAATTGAAAGAAACATATAAAAAGAACTGACCTTTTTCATTCCTCTGGATTTTGTCCTGTCTAAATGTGACACCTGGAGCAATGGCAGCAATCTCAAGACCATCACAAGGGCAGACTAGACTGGAGGACAAAGCTGACTTTCGGAAGATGGCAGAGCAGGGAATTGGAATGAACCTGGATCTCCAATGATGTCATTGATTCACTGAATTAGTTAAGCCTGATATCTCACCTTGGAACTTCTTACCCGATGAGATAATAAAGTTTCCTTATATTTTAATTAATTAATTGATTAATTGTTTTGGCCACACCATGCACCTTATGGGGTCTTAGTTCCCCAGCCAGAGATGGAATCCAAATCCCTGCATTGCAAGGTGGATTCTTAACTGTTGACCACCAGGAAGGTCCCCAAATTTCCTTACCTTATAAGGCATTTTGATTTGAGTTTTCTATTCCATGTAACCCAAAGCATCCTAAATAATAAATTATTTATTAGACTGGAAAACCAAAGCACAGATAAATGAGAGAAGTTATCCAATGTCACTGATCAAGGAATTACTGGGGTTGAATTTGCACACAGAGCTGTCTGACTTCTCTCTGTTATACCAGTTCAATCATTTCCCTGGAGTGTGGCTTTGGGCAAATACTACCACTTCTCTGAACTTTGACTTCCTTCTCTGTAAAATAGAGATGTACCTTTTCCCTTTTTTTGTTTTTTAGTCATTAAGTTGTGTCCGATTATTTTGTGACCCCATGGACTGTAGCCCACCAGGCTCCTCTGTCTGTAGAATTCTCCAGACAAGAATACTGGAGTGGGTTGCCATTTCCTTCTCCAAGGGATCTTCCCAGCCCAGGAATGGAACGCCAGTCGCCTGCACTGCAGGTAGATTCTCTGCCTCTGAGCACCACGATGCGTTAAAGATTTAAATAAACAGTGTGAACAGAAAGGTCAACATGAAAATACCTAATACGTTTCCTCCTTCCTTGCCCAATTTATATTTTTATTCTTAGGAATATTCCTTTGCTTCTTACTGTGAGAGCAGATGAATAGTCCTTTCACTTGAAAAGGGCTGGTATACTATAAGGAGTTAGATAAGTAAAATTTCCCATTCCATGAAAGTACTTAGACTCTTGAGTCTCACTGTTCATTGGACTTAATGAAGCTCATAAACTCAATGAGTTTTTCAGACTATGGGGATCACTCACAATTGTGTCTACATGCTGGAGCATTTCTTTCCATCTTGTTATAGTTTTTCAGCCCAACCGTCACTCATCTTGAGTTTTCATGCTGTGGATGACACAGTGGGGAATAGCCCCCGACTAGGAGCCAAGATATAATGGTCCTCAGAACCATACTTAAAAAAAAATTCTCTTATGGATCTGGAAGCCAGAAGTTCTAGATTGAGGTATCAGTAGGACCATGCTCCCTCCCAAGGTTCCAGGGCAGGATCCATTCTTGTCTTTTTCTGTTTCTGGTGGCTCTGGGCAATTCTTGGCTTGTAACTGCATCGTTCCAGTCCTCCATCTTCCTGCGACCTTCCCTTCTGTGTTTTCCCCGATGAGTGTCAGGACATTTGTTAGAACCATGCTTTCTAAAAACAGAGGCTGAGACACTGGTTTTCAGGATACTGGCTAAGTGAACTTGTAAAGTTTGCTTAATCATTCTGAGCTTTACTTTCCTTATCTGAAAAATGGAAATAATAAGACTTAACTTCAAAGATTGATGCCAGGACCACACAAGGTAAAAAGTGAGAGCTCCTGATATCTAGAAGTTGAACAGAGCATCATCACCTTCAGGGAGTCCTGCCAAACACACACAGCTCAACATTCTGTCGTTACCTCTGCAGCTGGGGTGTCACCTGCCAAACTGTTCTCCTTCACAAAAAATGATTCATGAATTCAGTCTTTCAGTCACACATCATTTCCTTTAGAAACTGAGCAGTAATCACATTTCCAGACCTGTGTGAACTGCAGGGGCATGAATGGGTCACAGCTCAAACAGATCCTCCAGCCACTTCTGACGCCTCACCAACATCCCTGGTTTGAATATAAACAGGAAAAACCATGGGACTCTCTGAAAGCCCATGTTTGGGATATGAGTAACTTAAAACCTGAGCAGATAATTACATACCCTCTGTTACAGTCCTCCAAATTAGCTTGTACCAACTGAGCTCACTCAATCCATTTCAAAGGCTAAGGAAATTGACAAAATAAATTGTCTTCCTAGAATCAATATGAAATATGCTTCTACTGAGAAGTTACAGAGAAGATAGACTAAAAGGACCGTGGCTAGTGACTCAGTCTAGATTCTACCAGCCCTAAATCACTGCTCCAGCGAGGCTGTCTTTATGGAATAGCCCCTCGACCCTTCTCCATCTCTGCCCTCTTCGTGAAACCTGAAAACTCAAATATAGTGTGTATGTGTGTGTGATCCAAAATAAACATTCCCAAAGCCCTAGGAAATTCTCTTGCTCCTTCCAAGCTAATTCCCTCCTCTGCAGAGGTAACCAGTATTCTGACCTCTATCACCTTACTTTTCTGTGACCTTGAACTTCATATACATGAAATAATGAAGTTTGTACCCTTTTGTATTTAGCTTCTTTGCTCATCAGTGTGTTTGTTGCATGATCCATATTTTTGCTTGTAGCCTTAGTTTTTGGTTTTTGATTGTGCCATGCAGCATAAGGATGTTAGTTTCCCAATCAGGGATCGAACTCGTGCCCCCTTCAGTGGAAGCACAAATTCTTAACTACTGGACTTCCAGAGAAGTCCCTAGTTTGTTTGTTTGTTTGCTTTTTAAATAGAATTTATTAGTAGTTTTAGGCTCACAGCAAAATTGAGTTGCTGGTACAGAGATGTCCTATATACCTCCTCTATACCACAAATGTACCTTCTCCCATTATCCATATCCACACAAGGCTGGTGTTTGGTTACAATGGCCATGTGGACAATGGTTTTCAACCAGGGCAGGGCACCATCCTCTTAGGAACCACACAGGAGGACAAGTGTGGTGCTGCCTTAACTGTGACAGTCACTGGCTCACTACCGGTGTGCAGTGTGCAGGGGACAGGAACTAGATCCCACGTGAGTTCACAAGTCACAGCTAAGAGCCCACCTGCTGCAAGGAAGATCCTGCAAGTGGCAGCAAAGATGCTGTGTGCCACAATGAGACAGTCAAACAAATGAAAAGCTCACATATCACAAGTGTGCAGACTAATGAATTTCTTCCAACTGGACTGATCCTCATAACTAGCATCATGATTAATATACAGGACATATCACTGGTACTCATATAACCCCTTTTGTTCCCTACCTGTCACTACTCCCCACAAAGAGCAAACCGTGAGTCTAAATTCTAACAGCTTCGATTCTTTCATGTCTATTTTCATACTTTGTATAATGGAATCATATCACATGTACTTTTTGTGTGTGTCTGGCTTCATTCACTCAACATTGTTTCAGGAAGTTCCATTCTCTCCCACCTTCCCCTTGTCCCTGTGTCTGTTTATTAGAAAAGAATAAAGTGCCAGCACAGAGGGAAAATATATGAGAGGGTGACTTAACAGAAATTTTTTAAGAGGAAAACTTGCTGCTTAGATTAGTTAAAGGGATTGGGTGAACTTTGCTGCCTTGTTAAAATCCCAGCACTTAAGAGTCCCAAGTGTGGTCAGAAGAGCCAATTAGTGATTTGAGCTTTGAGGAAAAGATCAAAAAAGAAGAGTAATGATAAATAAAAACTTAGTAGCATGTGCTCTGGGGCAATGACTCAAAGCAGGCCAGTTGCTAGATAAGACATCTGTTCAGTCGCACGCTTTCTAGAATTTTTTCCCAGGGATTTTATATATCATAACCGAGGTTCATTTCTTTATATAATGAAAACACATTCTAAGTACTGCATGTTTTCCATTCCCAGAAGTGATCTCTGCTTCCTGCATACGACTGGGAACGTGGCCCCCAGCCAGCGGACTGTTCTTGCCCTAAGCACTGCTGTGTGGACTTGCTGGCGTGTTTGTGCAATAAAGAAGTAAGTCTGTTGACCTGAATTGATATTCATCTTTATTTCTATACTCTAGGAGGAGTCATTGTCTGCTTAATTTCAGGAGATAGAGGTAATCATTTTTCTCTATCTTTCACCAGCAGAGCTACAAAACAAATTCTGAGCTATCGGTTTCACAAGGCAGGAAGTCACCAAAGCGTTGTCAGACACTTCAAGAGAGGCGTTAAAGGAAGACATCAGGAGCGTGCTCTTCCGAAAGCACCATCGGTGGGTTAATCAATGATTCAGACATGGAGGGAGAGTTGTTCGCTGTCATCTGCCGGGTGAGCCCGAGTGATGCGGGCCCCTATGCCCCACCTCTGTCACTACCGTACTCACCCAAGCTAGTGTGTCTCCCGTCTGTTTTAGGAAGTCTCACTGCTATCCCCCGATGTTCTCTATAGTCTGGTCTCCATTCAGAATCCAGAGCTGTCCATGAACATTGTAGGTCAAATCTTGTCTGTCTGCTTCTCAAAGCCCTCCAGTGGCTCTCTTCACTTAAAGGGAGCATATAAAGATTTTATATTCCTATGTATATATACGTAATCTTTTATATTAATATATAATCTTATATATGCATATATATAATCTTTTATATATTATGCACAGATGCTAGGGGATTTGGTGCATAATGTGTGATAGAGTTTCTTATCATTGTAAGACTTTCTTCTTAGGTATGGACCAATTCTTCCTTCTCTGCTTCATAGCCCTGACACCTACCACAACACTTGGCACATAAAAATGCTTAGTGAGGGACAAAATAATATAATGTATGTGAAAGCAACTGAGCATACCCTCACCCAAGAGTCATTCTTTCATATAATTTTTAATTACAGTTGATTTATTGGACTTGTCTGCAATTGCTAGCCTTCTTTTTGTTCACTGCCATGATTTTATCCAACCTCTGTCTATTTAGCATATTTTTCCCTGTCTCATTTCCTCTGAGCTCCCAAAAAGCACTATAATTTTCTCTGATTGATGCTGTTTGTATCAACTGGCGAAGATCCTGGGTTCACACACCTGAGTTCTCTGGCTCGCGTGGGTTTCAGCAGGATGCTTGGGAGTTCAGCCACCAGCAGCTGGACGTGTCTGGCATCAAATGAGATGAAGTGGGGAGAAACAGCGAGCACTTGAGACTGGCAGGCACGATAAGGGCCGTTGTCATCCTGCTGCTGTGACGGGCAGTTTCTGGCCCTGTTCTGTGAGTGTTCTCACTGGCGGCCTCATGTTGTTTCAGCCTAAGTCACTCAGGCTTTGAATCAGCACTTTCATCAGGTTGTTCCAACAACAGGAAGCACTGTCACATATTATGCAAAAAATCTTCTAGCATATGCGTGTGAAAAAAAAAAAGCCTCCTGTAATTTTGTTTTCTTTACCTGCCCCTGCAAAGAAAATGAAACTATTATCTCTAGTGAGATTGATTCTTCCCTAAAAAAGTTGTTACCATCACGAAGAAGAATTACCAGCCATAATAGAGGCCAACAAATTATTATTATTTTGCTTAAGCACATTTTTCATTAAAAGTACAGGGAGAGTAAGCTAGCTCTTCATAAATCTTTTTGGTATTGTAAATAATTTGATGCTCTAATTTTTTTTTATGAACACATTTTTGCTACCTTTAAAATTTTTAATTTTATTTTTAATATTTTAATTAATTAATTTAATTTTTGGCTGCGCTGCGTCTTTGTTGCTGATGTGAGCTTTCTCTAGTTGCAACAAGCAGGGTGTGATGGTGCACAGGCTTCTCACTGCCACGGCTTCTCTTGTGGGGCCAGGCTCTAGGCTGTGTGGGCTTCGGCAGTTGAAGAGCACAGGCTCAGTAGTTGGGGTGCTCGGAGGCATAAGGAATCTTCCTGATCCAGGGATTGAACCTGTGTCCCTTGCTTTGGAAGGTGGATTCCTAACTCACTGTGCCACTAGGGGGGCTTCCCTGGTGGCTCAGAGGTTAAAGTGTCTGCCTCCAATGCGGGAGACCTGGATTCGATCCCTGGGTTGAGAAGATCCCTTGGAGAAGGAAATGGTAACCCACTCCAGTATTCTTGCCTGGAGAATCCCATGGACAGAGAAGCCTGGTAGTCTACCTCCACGAGGTCGCAGAGTCGGACACGACTGAGCGACTTCACTTCACACCACTAGGGAAGCTCTCTAATTGTTTTATTTTATTATTTTTCAAGTAAAATGGAGCATTTTCTTTAAGAAATCAGGTTTAAGGTTTCTGAGCTATCTTGTGTCACTTTCCCAGAGAACAAGTCTTTGAGAAAATTAAAACCGGCTGGGAGAAGGGGTTGGGGTGACAGAGAGTAACATGACATGCTCCAGAACAGGAAAGATGAGAGACGGGAAGAAGCTAGCTGTGTCAAGACTGCTGAGAATCAGAGCGAGGGAAGTCAGGAGACTCACTGGTAGCATTTTGCTCTCAAATCCACTTTAACCCTTGCCTGGCCAAGAGTATGCTGAGTTCCTGGAGTCAAAGTCATAAGGAGAGCCTGGAGCGGTCTTTGGATGGGAGTAAGTGAAATACAGGACTGTTGATCAAGACCTGAATTTCACCACTTGTGGCTCAAATGTTAAAGAACCTGCCTGTAATGCAGAGACCCAGTTTCAGTCCCTGCGTTGGAAAGATCCTCTGGAGGAGGACATGGCAACCCACTCCAGCATTCTTGTCTGGAGAATCCCATGGACAGAGGAGTCTGGCAGGTTACAATCCATGGGGTCACAAAGAGTTGGACACGACTGAGTGGCTAAACAATGAAGTTAAATACAGGACAGTTGATCAAGACATGGTTTTCATCATTACGGCCCAAGCCTTAACCTACCCCTCCCAGAGAGCCACTCCCCCGCAGTGTTTACTGACCTCTGTCCCAGGGACAGAGCTCCTGGGAGAGGCAGAGGGTGGGAACCACGCCTCAGGACCCCACCCTGAGGTCTTCATTTCAGGCCTTGCCTGCACTAGCCGTGTGACTGTGAGTTACTTCACCTATTAGGTTCATCCTAGAGATAAATGAGTTAATGTTTGTGAAACATTTGGTATAGTGCTTGGCAGGTAGCAAAAACAATCTGAACATTAAATAAAACACTTTTTTTTTTTGCTTTGTCCAAATACTTTTTTCCCTATTCATTTTCTATAAAACTTTTAAATGTAACTATATCTATTTTAAAAGGAAACTTTGTTACTAATAAAAATGGAAGGCCATGTCATAAAAAGAAGGTAACTAAAAGTAAAAATGAGGAAAACAAAACAATGTTATTAAATTCTAGTTATATTCTGTGCCCTGTGTCAGGCTCTAATCTTGAGTCCTCTCTCTCTATGTTAAAAAGTGAGATTTGCCAAGCCTTGGGCATAAAAGATACAGTAGCACCAAAATGAAATTTACCCTTTGTTGTAATCACAAGGATCAAAGGAGAAAGAGAGTTGTAATAATTTTATTGTACATTTCATTATATAATGAAATCTATATTGTTATACAGATTTATTGTGTATATATTTCATTTTATATACTTTATTATATAATGTATAATACATTTTACTGTACATTATATATCAGTCAGTTCAGTTGCTCAGTCGTGTCTGACTCTTTGGGACCCCATGAACCACAGCACACCAAGCCTCCCTGTCGATCACCAACTCCCGGAGCTTAGTCAAACTCATGTCCATCGAGACATGATGCCATCCAACCATCTCGTCCTCTGTCATTCCCTTCTTCTCCTGCCTTCAATCGTTCCCAGCATCAGGGTTTTTTCAAATGAGTCTGTTCTTTGCATCAAGTGGCCAAAGTATTGGAGTTTCAGCTTCAGCATGAGTCTTTCCAATGAATATTCAGGACTGATTTCCTTTAGGTTGGACTGGTTGGATCTCCTTGCAGTCCAAGGGACTCTCAAGAGTCTTCTCCAACACCACAGTCCAAAAGCATCAATTCTTTGGCACTCAGCTTTCTTCACACTCCAACTCTCACATCCATACATGACCACTGGAAAAACCATAGCCTTGACTAGATAGACTTTTGTTGACAAAGTAATGTCTCTGCTTTTTAATATGCTATCTACGTTGGTCATAATTTTTCTTCCAGGGAGCAAGCATCTTCTAATTTCATGGCTGCAGTCACCATCTGCAGTGATTTTGGAGCCCCCCCAAATAAAGTCTGACACTGTTTCCACTGTTTCCCCATCTATTTCCCATGAAGTGATGGGACCAGATGCCATGATCTTAGTTTTCTGAATGTTTAGTTTTAAGCCAAATTTCTCACTCTCCTCTTTCACTTTCATCAAGAGGTGCTGAAAGCCACTACGGGAGATCTGGCCCATGACAAGGTCATGTGGAAGAGAACTGTTAAGCAAGGCTTCAGGACTCAAGGGGCTCCCTAGGCTTTTTCGAACATCTATCCCAAAACCAGAATCTGTCTGTTTTACTATTTCATGACTTTCACCAACTCCTCTGACATTAACAGGGGGCTATTCTGACCACCTTTCTCTGGAGAAAATCAACTTAGGGCTATAGCGTCTCCTGAACATGAGAGGAATATTTCAAATCAAACCCCTCTGTTAGCATTCTAGTTTGCTTGGCAGGTCTATCTAGACTCTTGCAGCTACACCTGTGATTATTCGCAGCCTCCCAACTGTGAGAGGCATGGGAAGCCTAAAACATAGAGCCTTTTAAAGAGTTAAAAGTTATTAGAGTAGTGCTGGTATAGGATTTCATTATTGGGCCAATGCTTGTTGCTAAGTTCCCATATCTCTTATCCACTGTGCACCCGGGAGTGCATTAGTTAACATAGCTGGAATGTAAGAAAAACAAGTATAGCCTTGAAATTAACCACATCAGACTTTTGAGCTAATTGGTTCTTTCTTGTAACTCACTGCACCTTTGCTCCATGAGAAATGTAACTTGTTTAATACTTTCTGAGGCTGACATAGATTAGAAATATAAAGAAAAAACACTTTGAGGGAAAATAAGTTTTCTGGTTGAGCAGCCTTTATCAAAAGAGGGTCATAAAATGTTCACAGGCCTCTAAGGCCAGAAGATAATGTACACAATATTGTTTATGGGAAAAGTTTGCAGAAAAAATCCTGGTTTTGATAAAGACAAAACAGATGTAATGTTTGGGCTGACTCTGTATGACTTTGCATCTTTCATTTCCCTCTATGTATAAGACAAGGTATAAAAGTGTTATGCCCGAAGTCTGAATCCCCAAAACTGAGAGAAATAAGACGTCCACAGCAATGCAAAAGCATAAAGGGGTTTATTGCTAGCTCGAGCTAGGGCTCCCCCTGGCACCGATGCAGCGGCTAAGGGGAAGGAGCCCCGAGTCTTGGGCTGCACTGCCTTTATAGGGACTTAATCAGGTAAAAGGGTACAGAGGGGGTGTTCAAGCAGGAGGACAACTGATTGGCCACTTTAGGGGGTGCTGAAGTTGACAGATAACTGGTTGGTTACTTCCATCCATAGGATTTGTGTGTAGATTCTTGATTGGCTTTTACTTCCAAGGTAAATCACAAGCTCCTGAACGTAAAGTCAGAAGGTTTAGCCTAGTAACCGACTGGCTCGTGTACAGTGGGGCTAGGTTAGGTAATCTGAGGGTTGATTGGCTATGGGCAGTGGGCTTAGGTTGGGTAACGTCCAAAGTTCTTTTGCCCAGGACCTTACAGGATGGAATTTCTTTTACAAGATGGAGTAGCTCAGGCCCTTCATCCTAGGGTGAGTGGGACCCTGCTAGGGGAAATTCTCCTGGAATCATGACCCAGGTTTTCAAGAATTCAAACCCTAGGCCTGGTGCAACCTGTCAAGCCTGCCATGGCTCCGGTCTGGTTTCTCAACAAAAAGTACCTTTTAAAATAAAGTTATTGGGTTTCTCTCGAAGAAGCTTGGTCATCCTGTGTTTTTCTTTTTTTCTCTCTTACTTTCTTTTTCAGGCTGATCCCTTGGAACATAGAGGCTCTCTGCGTTCACTTTTTGCCTGGGCTTCTAAGACTTTTCAGCTTTCTATGTAAGCCAAGGAATATCAGCCTCTTTCTCGCCTCTATTTTCTTATCTACAATATTCTTTCCTTATCTCTCTCTAAATCACCCACTGATACCGTTTTTCCTTCAGGTTCCCCTGGATCCTGCTAGGGCTGGACCCTGGCAAAGAGTCTTTTTAGTTCTTCGCTTTCTGCCATAAGGGTGGTGTCATCTGCATACCTAAGGTTATTGATAACCTCCCAGCAATCTAGATTCCAGCTTATGCTTCATCCAGCCCAGCATTTCTCATGATGTACTCTGCATAGAAGTTAAATAAGCAGGGTGACAATATACAGCCTTAATGTACTCCTTTTCCTATTTGAAACCAGTCTGTTGCTCCACGTCCAGTTCTAACTGTTGCTTCCTGACCTGCATACAGGTTTCTCAAGAAGCTGGTCAGGTGGTCTGGTATTCTCATCTCTTTCAGAATTTTCCACAGTTTATTGTAATCCACACAGTCAAAGGCTTTGGCATAGTCAATAGAACAGAAGTAGATGTTTTTTCTGGAACTCTTTTGCTATTTTGATGATCCAAAGGATTTGGGCAATTTGATCTCTGGTTCCTCTGCCTTTTCTAAATCCAGCTTGAACATCTGGAAATTCACGGTTTACGTACTATTGAAGCCTAGATTGCAGAATTTTGAGCATTACTTTGCTAGCATGTGAGATGAGTGCAATTGTGTGGTAGTTTGAACATTCTTTGGCATTGCCTTTCTTTGGACTGGAATGAAAACTGCCCTTTTCCAGTCCTGTGGCCACTGCTGAGTTTTCGCAGTTTGCTGGCATATTGAGTGAAGCACTTTCATAGCATCATCTTTTAGGATTTGAAATAGCTCAACTGGAATTCCATCACCTCCACTAGCTTTGTTCATAGTGATGCTTTCTAAGGCCCACTTGACTTCACATTCCAGGATGTCTGGCTCTAGGTGAGTTGTCAAACCATCATGGTTATCTGGGTCATTAAGATCTTTTTTGTACAGTTCTTCTGTGTACTCGTGCCACCTCTTCTTAATATCTTCTGCTTCTGTTAGGTCCATACCATTTCTATCCTTTATTGAGCCCGTCTTTACATGAAATGTTCCCTCGGTATCTCTAATTTTCTTTAATACATTTCT
This sequence comes from Madoqua kirkii, assembly GCA_006408675.1. Classification (NCBI taxonomy): domain Eukaryota; kingdom Metazoa; phylum Chordata; class Mammalia; order Artiodactyla; family Bovidae; genus Madoqua; species Madoqua kirkii. The sequence continues at coordinate 24,816 of SJYC01021106.1, forward strand.
AGTCTTTCCCATTCTATTGTGTTCCTCTATTTCTTTGCATTGATCACTAAGGAAAGTGTGTGTGTGTGTTTTTTTTAATCTCTCACTTTTATTCTTTGGAACTGTGCATTCAAATGGATATATCTTTCCTTTTCTCCTTGGCCTTTTGCTTCTCTTCTCACAGCTGTTTGTAGGGCCTCCTCAGACAACCATTTTGCCTTTTTGCATTTCTTTTTCTTGGGGATGGTCTTGATCCCTGCCTCCTGTACAATGTATATAATATTGTATGCTATATACAATATAATATATGATCTCATCTAAAATAATTTCAGGACCACCAGGGAAACACACAGTTCACACACACACTTAAATATGTGTTTGGGGCTTCCCTGGTGGTGCAGAGGTTAAGAATCCACCTGCCAATGCAGGGGACATGGGTTCAATCCCTGGTCCAGGAAGATAAGCGTATGAGCTGTGACTACTGAAGGCCCTGCTCTAGAGTCCGTGTTCCACAAGAGAAGTCACCGCAATGAAAAGCCCAAACAGCGCAGCTAGAGAGTCGACCGTGCTCACTGCAACTAGAGAGAGCTGGAACAGCGCAACGAAGGCCCAGTGCAGCCAAACTAAATAAATGCACGAATAAGCAAGCACAGAGCTTCTGTGCAGCCCCGATTTTCAAAAAAAATAAAAAATAAAAATGTCCTTGGAAAAATGGAGGTTTACCCTCACATCTCTCCTGCCTTGGGCATTTGTAAATTTCTTCACCATTCCCAGCTCTGCGGGAAGCTCACACTGTCGGTTGTCACTTGGGCCCCCAGCCTCTCTCCCTCACTGCAGGATGCTTCTCTGTGGACACCAGTGTCCATTAACAGCTTCTGTGCGACAGGCTGTAGTTCTTATTGTGTTGTCCTTCTTCCCATCATTACATTGCCACCAAGACCAGGTGTAGCTCAGACTCTGCTGAAATATATGTGAGTCTGACCTGGGCCCTTTGGCTGTGAAGGGCAGCCTTGACACAACCGGCGAAAGTTCAATACTGGTCTAAGGATTAGGTCACGGTTTCTGTATGTCTTCCACCTGTGAACTCATTTTCTCTTCACAACAAACCCCCTGAGTTAGTAACTTAATTTACAGATGAGGCGGCTGAGGCTCAGACAGGTTAAGTAGCTTGCCCAAGGTCACACAGCTAGTAGGTAGTAAGAACCAGGATCTCTAGGTTCTGCAGCCTGGGATTTTGCCACTGTGCTATACTGCCTCTCAACAAGCAAACAATAAACAAACAAATGAGATAAGTATATTGTGGATCAGAGAGTGCCCTATGCTAATGGAGAATACCAAAAGAGAGCGAGCAGGGGGCTGGGTTTGCACCAAAGTGAGTAGTCAGAGATGATGTCTCTGAGCAACTAAGGATCTGAGCAGAGGAACCTTGAAAAATCATTCCTTTCACTCATGAAATCAAGCTTAAGGATATATTACCTCCGATCTTGCCCATTGCTCAGCTCAGTGTAATAAGATATGCAGGATTAAATTTAGGAAAAACATTCTTATTGTTAGGTGTTGGAAAATAGAGATGAGAAGATCAAAACAAACAGATGAGAATAAGGGTGGATTCTTAGCCTTCTCCTCGCCTGGCTCAAAGTAGGGCAGGATTACAGAACACACACAGGCTCCTGGGGGCACAGCCCACAGAGCGGGGCTGTTCAGTTTCTCAGTCACATCCAGCTTTTTGCGACCCCATGGACTGCAGCACGCCAGGCTCCTCTGTCCTCCACTAGCTCCCGGAGCGCACTCAGACTTATCTCCATTGTGTCAATGATGCCATCCAACCGTCTCATCCTATATTGTCCCCTTCTTCTTCTGCCCTCAATCTTTCCCAGCATCAGGGTCTTTTCCAGTGAGTCGGCTCTTTGCATCAGGTGGACAAAGTATTGGAGTTTTAGCTTCAGTATCAGTCCTTCCAATGAATATTCAGGGTTGATTTCCTTTAGGATGGACTGGTTGGATCTCCTTGCAGTCCAAGGGATTCTTAAGAGTCTTCTCCAACACCACAGTTTAAAAGCATCAATTCTTTGGTGCTCAGCCTTCTTTATACTCCAACTCTGACATCTGTATATGACTGGAAGAACCATAATCAGGGTTCTAGGGGGCCAGATAAAAAGAAGGCTTGTTCTGGAGGAAACCACACTAGAAGAAGCAAGTACTGTCCTGGGAGGAGGGATGCAAGGGGTGGTGGTACAGAGCATCGTCCTGGGAGGTGGCAAACGCGGGAAGCCGGCCAGGGGTACCACAGCAAGCTGAGGGGCTGTTGGGTAGAAGAGGGCCGCATGCTCAGCTCAAAGGCCTCCAGATTCCAGTTCTAATAACACACTCACCTTCGTATGCTATTCCTTCCAAGTAGGATTTTAAGTCCCTTTCGGAGCAAAGGTACTGAGATATTTTACTGTGTTGACTGAAAAGCTCATGACAACTTATGCAGAAACCTAAATGAATCTTTTGTCCAATCCAATATGTGCTGCGTACTGGCACATCTGAGAAAGCCTGGCTTCTTCCTTACTTCTGCTCTGCAGAAAGGTAAAATCAGGCAGAACACATGGCATTTTTTTTGTTTGTTTGTTATTGTGGTTACATGTTGTGTGATTCACAAGAGCTCTGAAGCTGTGCTGATTTGACTCTCCTGCAAGGAATCTGCCTTTGTGCTTTGAATCTGGAAATATTTGGGAAGGATGTTTTCTTGCTAGCGATTTGTAACTTTTTGTTGCCTGAAAGCTCGTGAGTTTCTCATTTTAAAATTTCTATCTTTTTTCTTTTATCTTGATATCTTTTCCCCTTCCCCATTTTGCTTTTGAATATTACCCTGATTTGCTTTACCTTTTTAAAAACCTAAGTTATATTTGTGGTTCTCACTGTGTAACAATAGTACCCATATAGGTAGAAAATAACAGCTTTCAGCACCATCTATGTACTGATGACTTTCAAGTTTATGTCTCTAATCCCACCTGTTTCCTAAGCTCTTGGTTCAGCAAAATCTGGAAATCTTTCTCTTTTTTAAAAAAAATATGTTGTTTATTTATTTGAAAAGACATGAGTTCAGTTCCTAGGTTGGGAAGATCCCTTGGAGGAGGAAATGGCAACCCACTCCAGTATTCTTGCCTGGAGAACCCCATGGACAGAGCAGCCTGGTTGACTACAGTCAGTGGGGTGGCAGTGAGCCGGACAGAACTTGGTGACTAAACACCAGCACCAAATCTAGTTATTTATTTATTTGGCTGCCTTTGGTCTTAGTTGTGGCACATGGTAGCTTTCACTGTGGCACAGACTCTGCGGCTTGTGGGCTTAGTTGCTCTGCAGTGTGTAGGATCTTAGGTCCCTGACCAGGGATCAAACCTGTGTCCCCTGCATTGCAAGGTGGATTCTTAACCACTGGACCACAGGGAGAGTCCCTGCATTCTTAAATGTTGCCAATGAATTAGATAAAACAACAACCACAGTAACATTATGGGATCCAAACCTATCTAAATCTGTCTGCAGAGGGTGACTGACATAGAGACGGAGAGGGAGAAGAATACAAGCCTTCTCCTTGGGGAAGGAACACTTCTGGAATGTATGTGAGTATGAGTGGTTGTGAGTCCAGGGCAATAAGAC
>SJYC01021108.1:0-59684 GCA_006408675.1 Madoqua kirkii
ACATAATGACCTGCCTCAGGGAACCAGACCCTTTGGCTGAATATTAAAACCAAAGTGCCTTTGTTCAGGACCCTGTCCACTGTGGATATCTACAGGAAGAAAGAAATTAACACACCCCCTCGCCAGACTTGCCATTCTAGAGGATATTTGCAAAATTTGTTGTTGTTTAGTCACTCAGTTGTGTCTGACTCTTTGTGACTCCATGGACTGCAGCACGCCAGGCTTCCCTCTCCTTCACCATCTCCTGGAGTTGCTCAAACTCATATCCATTGAGTTGGTGACGCCATCCAACCATCTCATCCTCAGTCATCCCCTTCTCTTGCCTTCAGTCTTTCCCAGTATCAGGGTTTTTTGTTTTTTTGTTTTTTAAATTCCTGGCTCTTCACATCAGGAGGCCGAAATTTTGGAGCTTCAGCTTCAGCATCAGTTCTTCTGATGAATATTCAGGATTTCCTTCACCATCTCCTGGAGTTGCTCAAACTCATATCCATTGAGTTGGTGACGCCATCCAACCATCTCATCCTCAGTCATCCCCTTCTCTTGCCTTCAGTCTTTCCCAGTATCAGGGTTTTTTGTTTTTTTGTTTTTTAAATTCCTGGCTCTTCACATCAGGAGGCCGAAATTTTGGAGCTTCAGCTTCAGCATCAGTTCTTCTGATGAATATTCAGGATTGTTTCCTTTAGGATTGACTGATTTGATCTCCTTGCAGTCCAAGGGACTCTCAAGAGTCTTCTCCAACACCACAGTTCGAAAATATCAATTCTTCGGTGCTCAGCCTTCTTTATGGTCCAACTATCACATCCGTACATGACTGCTGGAAAAAAAACTATTTGGAGAAGGCAATGGCAACCCACTCCAGTACTCTTGCCTGGAAAACCCCATGAGCAGAGGAGCCTGGTAGGCTGCAGTCCATGGGGTCGGGAAGAGTCAGATATGACTGAGCGACTTCACTTTCACTTTCACTTGACTATATGAACCTTTGTTGGCAAAGTAATGTCTCTGATTTTTATTACGCTGTCTAGGTTTGCCACAGCGCTTCTTCCAAGGAGCAAGCGTCTTCTAAATTCATGATTGCAGTCACCATCTGCAGTGCTTTGGAGGCCAAGAAAATAGTTTGCCACTGTTTCCATTGTTTTCCCATCTATTAATGGGCTTTTTACTTTGTTTCCTCACTTCCCCCATCTGTGTTCTATAAAAGAACTTGGCCTCCAGACCCTGATAAGATGGTTATTTTGAGACTTTCCAAAATCATATTCCTGTAGACTGCCAGGCTCCTCTGTTCATGGGATTCTCTAGGCAAGGATACTGGAGTGGATTGCCATGCTGTCTTCCAGGGGATCTTCTCAGGGATTTCTGTCTCTTATGTCTCTTGCATTAGCAGGTGGATCCTTTACCCCTAATGCCCCCTGGGAGGCCCTGTCTCAACACCTCATCTCTCAGTTAATTGGCCTGTCATGCAGCAAGTAGGGTGTGTTTGAACTCAGTGACATGAGGATGCTACAGAGACTCAGGGTGAAAACTGATGAGGGTCTGAACCTGGACTAAAACAGGGCTAGCAAGATACACGAACAGTCAAAAAATATTCATGTTTGGCTAAAAATAAAGGTTTCTCTCCATTTGTTGAGAGATTGATTTAGGAGACTGAGGTCTAAGTCACAGACAGACCACTAACTAGTTTTGCAGCCTAGGACTGATCATTCCTTTTAAACTTTAGCTTTTCTTCTGTCATGTGGTGACAATGATAACTGTCCTGTCAACTCAGGATGCTGCAGCAATCCAGAGAAGCAGAGAGCCTGAAAGAGCAACCATCACTATAAAGGACTGTGTCCGTGGAAGTGATCTGGGGATATGGGGATGGGCATGCTAATTGAAATGAGGATGGGATGCTAATTTATTTATAAGCGTGGGCTATGTAGGAAAGGACAAGATTATCACGGAAGTGATTTTCACTGGTGTAATTTTGGTTAGTTCTGGGATTCCACATCAGTTAGGATTAAGGAAACATGAAAAATTATTATTTAAAAGAGTGATTTTTTTCTTTACTTTTATTTTTTATTGTTTTTAATTTAAATTTATTTATTTTAATTGGAGGCTAATTACTTTACAATATTGTATTGGTTCTGCCACACATCAACATAAATCCGCCACGGGCGCACACGTGTTCCCCATCCTGAGCCCCCCTCCCACCTCCCTCCCCATACCCTCCCTCCGGGTCATCCCAGTGCACCAGCCCCAAGCATCCTGTATTGAACCTGCACTGGTGGTTCGTTTCTTATATGAAATTATACACATTTCCATGACATTCCCCCAAATCATCCCACTCTCTCCCTCTCTCACGGGGTCCAAAAGACTGTTCTATACATCTGTGTCTCTTTTGCTGTCAATTTATGTGAAACAATAGCAGCATCCGGAGAAAAAGACTTCCTTTGTCGCTGTGAGTAGTGACAATCACAGAACATGCTGAGTCTTATAGCTGCTTCTTGTTTTAAAAAATTTTTATTTCTTTGCACTTGATCTTAGTTGCAGCAGGTGGGATCTTCATTGACGTGTGTGGGCTCTTTTAGTTGCAGAATATGGGATCTAGTTTCCTGAGCAGGGATCAAACCTGGGCACCTTGCTTTGGGAACACGGAGTTTTGGCCACTCGACCACTCGGGAAGTCCATTTACAGCCACTTCTAAGCAAAATGGACCCACCCACTATCTTGAATTGAGGGCTCAATTCAAGGCAGCTGCATTTGATACCTCAAGCTACATCTGACCCAGCAGCAGCTGATACCTCAGTGGTCTAAGGTGTGCCCTTGTGTCAAAGAGACTCTTCCAAATGGGAATAATGGCAATTAACTGAGCCCCGGGGGGTAATTTCTATAGGAAATATGGATAAGAAAGTAAAGCATCCCATCTGTGGCATGACCATGGGGTAGAGGGGTAACATGGCAGACCCCTAGGGAGAAGGAGGGATCATGGTAGAAGGAAGATGGTAGAACACTAGGGAGATGGTCCAAGATCTTTTACTTCCAGCATTTCTGGAGTTACTTTAGGTCAAGAATCACTCTTGCGCTGTATTTTCCATGAGGCCATATCAACTTTCATTATTTTGTTCTATATAATTTCATTCAGTGGGAGTCCTTAAAATAACCTTCATCATTCACTTGAGTTAGCCAAGCCACCTGAAAGCAAAAGGCTATATAAAAACACTGCGCCTATTCATCTGAACTGAGAATAATCTTTTTTGAGGTGTTTGAATTTAAAACAGAGGTCATCTACAATTGGCTTAAATGGTAAAGTTAGGTGGTATGTGACTGGATATACTCAGAAGTTTAGGTTAAACATTAGAAAAATGCTGTATTTCAAATTCCTCTTTTATAGAAGGACCATTGCTTTAAAAAAGGAAGATGTCTTAAGACTAGTCATGTCAATGACAGTGAGAACAAGGCTGAATTAACTCATGAAGTTGATGGTGGAGTGGAATAATCCTATGCTTCAGTCAGAAGCCTTAACTTAAAGTCCAGGTCCTGTGACTTCCTGGCTTGGTGGGCATTGAGGTTGCAGGTAAGTCACGCAGTCATGCAAGACTCCAGGTGTTGAAAAATGGAGCTGTGATGGTGTTGGCCATTCTGTACCAACGATGATGATGATGGTGTCACAAGAGTCCATGAGATAAACTATGCCAAGTTCCTCATAAACAAAACTAATCAGTATTTTGAAATTAAGAAATTAGAGACTTCCTTGGTGGTCAAGTGGCTAAGACTCTGCTATAGGCTCCTCTGTCCATGGGATTCTCCAGGTAAGAATACTGGAGTGGGTTGCCATGCCCTCCTCCAGGGGATCTTCCCAGCTCAGGCATCCAATCTGGGTCTCCCACACAGCAGTCTGATTTGTTACCATCTGAGCCAGCAGGAAAGTTGGGAAGAAACATTAAGAGGCTTGATCAAATTTGAACAGCTTGGAATTCAGACCCAGGTCTTTTGGGCTTTGCATTCCATGGGTGATTGGCTCATCCTAGGATGCTGAAACAGATGGGCTGCTATGACCCTTGCTGATGGCCAATCTAGGCCCTTCTTTTGGGAAAAAAGGAATCTGAGGTCCAGGGCAGTGAAGTGACCTGCCCAAGGACACACAACTAGTTACTGGTGAGGTCAGCTTCTCAGACTTGAGCCTCTGACTCTCACAGCAGTAACCTGTCATCTGTTCTAGGTGACGTCTCTGGTGTGCAGCTATTTTGAGAATTACAGGGAAAAGTTGCCCTTCCTGAGGGAACAGCTGGCATGCGTGCTGTGCTGTGTCTGGAACGGCCCCACACCCTGGGTTTATGGTATTTTGCCTCTGGCTTCTCCTGGCAGCGGGGAGCTGTGGCCCAGATTAAACAAACAAGGGAGTTCACTGAAAATCAACCCCTCAATTCTTGCAGATCAGCCACTTCTAGCATGAATGTTCCATGATACCACACCTGGAAGGGAGCAGGAATGACACATTAATATGCTCACAATAGCCAGTTTGGATAGAGTTCTCATCAGGGATCAAGGTCCTTTAATTGTCGTAGGCTACCAGTTAGTCTATTAAACCCATTTAACAGATGAGGAAACCGAGAACCAGGGACATTAAGAAACTTGTCAGTGTTGAAAAAAAGAAAGCCTCATGATACTGGAGCCAGGTTATAGCCTTCATTCTCTGGTATGTTTGATGCCAAAGCTGACATTTGTAATCACTGCACACACCTGTGCTGGACTTAGCTTTGTACCCATGGGAATGCTGGGTGGTTGGGAAATAAGGCAAAGTTTTGCCTTCATGAAATTGATAGTTCACATGGGATGCACAAGTATACAAACATGATTAATTAAAGTACTTGCTATCTCAGAGGGAGATACCTGCTGACTACCAGGCCCTCTTCTGAGAGATTTGAGAATCACCTTTAATTTTTTTTTAACATGGCTATTCAGTGAATTTTTATCTGCATTTTACAGATGAGACAACTGAGTGAGAGAGGTAAAGCAGATCACCAAACTTGATAAGCGTTAGCATCTTGATTCAGTCCAAGGTCATAGTTACTACAGTGGTCAAATTAAAAAAAAGAAATGCAATGCAAATCTAAAAGGAGAAGTCTGTGGGTTTGAAAACCTGATTACACTTAATGCATGAACTGACTTTGACAGATTTTCCTGCCAGCCTCAGAGATCTGGAAGAGCAGTGGAGTGCATGGTGTTGGAGGCAGCATGTTGTAATCAAAATGGGAAGAGAATGGATGCCAGAGCTCTGAATTTGAGACCCTTCTCTTCCTGGTGAACTGTGTGGCCATTGTAACTTGACTGTTGTAAGCCAAGAACAAATTGGCTCTTTCTTCTGTGTCTTGCTTGCTGTCACTGAAAGGAGCTCATCAGTCAGTCAGTTCAGTCACTCAGTCATGTCCAACTCTTTGCAACTCCATGGACTGCAGCATGCCAGGGCTCCCTGTACATCACCAACTCCTGGAGTTCACTCAAACTCATGTCCATTGAGACGGTGATGCCACCCAACCATCTCATCCTCTGTTGTCCCCTTCTCCTCCCGCCTTCAATCTTTACCAGCAACAGGCCTTTTCCAGTGAGTCAGTGCTTCTCATCAGGTGGCCAAAGTATTGGAGTTTCAGCTCAACATCAGTCCTTCCAATGAACATTCAGGACTGATTTCCTTTAGGATGGACTGGTTGGATCTCTTTGAAGTCCAAGGGACTCTCAAGAGTCTTCTCCAACACCACGGTTCAAAAGCACCAGTTCTTTGGGGCTCAGCTTTCTTTACAGTCCAACTCTCACATCCATACGTGACTACTGGAAAAAACATAGATTTGACTAGATGGACTTTTGTTGACAAAGTAATGTCTCTGCTTTTGAATATGCTATCTAGGTTGGTCATAATTTTTCTTCCAAGTTGTAAGTGTCTTTTAATTTCATGGCTGCAGTCACCATCTGCAGTGATTTTGGAGCCCCCCAAAAAACAGAGTCTGCCAGTCTCCACTGTTTCTCCATCTATTTGCCATGAAGTGATGGGACCAGATGCCATGTAAGGAATTCATAAACCTGGTTTATTTTTAAGATATTTTTTGTTTTATTGCTTGTGTCTGGGAAGATACCCATAGGTGCTAACAAGCCCCATAAAGACTGGAGAATTTGTAAAAGCTTCATAGAAATCTCGAAGTTATAGGCTAGTTGTTTTTTCTCATATTCCTTTCTTAGGCATACTTAGGTAATTAATCATCAGTTAATTTCTCTTTGGTGTTACAAATGTCTGCTTCTTTAATTCATCAAAATCTTCAGAGAAGGAAAAGAAGAGAGTTGTTTTCAATTTGGCCAGCTGTATTTCCCCAATGGGGCTTCCCTGGTAGCTCAGTGGTAAAGAACCCACATGCCAGTGTAGGAGACGTAGGAGATTCCTCATGCCAGTGTAGGATATTAAATCCCTGGATTGGGAAGATCCCTTGGAGAAGGAAATGGCAACCCACTCCAGCATTCTTGCCTGGAAAATTCCATGGACAGAGGAACCTGGTGGGCTACAGCCCTTGGGGTCGCAAAAGAGTCAGACATGACTAAAGTGACTTAACAACAGCAACAATTTTCTTGGTGAATTTCCTTTCTTCTGACTTTGTGACAATGAAAATAACAGTTGTCTGGCCAATGCCATTGTTATTAGCTATGTGACTTGGGCAGGTCTTCTTTTGGGGGCCCCATCTTCTCTCTCTCTTTCAAACTAGGGCTACATAAAACCACTGGTTTGCACATTGAATTGTGCACTCTCAGAAATGGTCATCACGAGCTATGGAATTATTAGAGAAGATCTGGAAATCCATACATTAGACAAGTCTGAAGGCTGAACAAACCCATGCCTTACATACATCTATTAAATGTGTATAAGGATGCTGTTGTAAATTATGAAATGGAATTTAAAGTATTACTGTAATTTTACTAATTTTGGTCACTATGCTTTTCTTAATTAAAATGCCATTAAAACTGTTATTGAGTATTTACTGATTTTGATCATCATGATTTTCTTAGTTAAAATGTAATTTAAAATGTTCTTGAACTTTTGTTCATTTGGGTTATTACAATGTTTTTAGCAAAAGATACTACACATTCTGTTAATATGAAGAAGGTCTGAATGCATCTTTAATATTAGGAATGGATCTCCCAAATGCAAAGGTTGGGAATCACAGGTCCAGATGATTTATTGGGTTCATTCCAGGTCTAACATTTTGGGATCCTAAACTGCAATGGCCAAAACGGTGGCCATTAAGCCACATGTAGCCATTTAAGTTTAAATTAATTTTTTAAAGTGTACACAGTTGCACTCGCCACATTTCAAATTCTCAGCAGTCACATGGATTAGTGGTCAGTGTTGGTAATAAAACATTTTATTGTTGAAGAAACAGCCTTTTCTCGGAGAACTGAGTGGTTTATTTTGCCTTACTGAGCAGCTTATGGGGTTTTAGCTCCCCAACCAGGGTTCTCAGCAGTGAGAGTGATAAGTCCTAAACACTGGACCACTGGGGAATTCCCTGAGTGATCGTAATAACATGTTGTCCTTGCAATGAGATGGTATATGTGCGTGTGTATACTCAGCCATGTCCAACTCTTTGCAACCCCATGGATTGCAGCCCACTAGGCTCCTCTGTCCATGGGATTCTCCAGGCAAGAATATTGGAGTGGGTTCCATCTCCTCCCCCTGTGGATCTTCCCAAGCCAGGGATAGAACTTGCATCTCCAGGGTTGGCAGGCGGATTCTTTAGCACTTGAGCCACCATGGTCTTAAAACATAATTCTTAGAAGAATATGCGTTTGAGGCTTGAAGGCACTTAGCCTTTGGTTCTGTCACTGAAGGGAATTAAGACACATGCTGCTAGGTGTGTCTGACGGATGGGTCCACTCTTCGTGGGACAGTTTTCTTTTGCACCTTTGATTACACTGGGTAACATGATGCTCGAGAATAGCCGTGCACGCCACTGAGTGTTGATTCAGCCACACCCCAAACAGCCTCACCCACCAGATGACTGTGAAACTCAGAAGCCTGTACCCAGGATCTGGATAAAGCCAGACATCAGGATTTTGCCAGTTCCTAGCCCAGAGGAGCCACCAAGAAGAGAAGAATGGAGAAGCCATCCAAAGCCAAGTAATATATTTCCTTTTGCTAGCAAGGTTTCTGGGTGTGGCCAGAGCCAAAGGGCTGGGAGCTGGGAAAGGAGGGCCTCCCTTCAAAAAATCCTTAAAGATTAACTGAGACTTAAAGCTTAGGAGGGAAGGTTCATGGGCCAGAAAGGATGGCTGGGTCTGACCATGCACTTAAAGGGCTTCCCAGGCAGCTCAAGTGGTAAAGAATTCACCTGCCAATGCAGGAGACAGGGGTTTGATCCCTGGGTCAGGAAGATCTGGAGAAGGGAATGGCAACCCACTCCAGTATTCTTGCCTGGAGAATTCCATGGACAGAGGAGTCTGGCAAGCTACAGTCCATGGGGTCACAAAGAGTCGGACATGACTGAGTACATACATACATCTAAGAGACAGAATTTTCCCCTTCTGATGAGAAAATATATCATATTCATTGTAGAAAACTTGGAAAATATAGAAGCTATGAGGATTTAAAAAATCATTCACAATATCACTGGAGATAACTATTGTTGATATTCTGAACATTAAAAAAATTCCTTTAGCTCTCCCAACTGAGCCATGAGGTGAAAAGTGAAAGTAAAAGCGTTAGCTGCTCAGTCTTGTTTGACTCTTTGTGACCCCAGGGCTCCTCTGTCCATGGAATTCTCCAGGCAAGAATACTGGAGTGGGTTGCCATTTCCTTTGCCAGGGTATCTTCCCGACCCAGGGATCAAAGCTGGATCTCCCACACTGCAGGAAGATTCTTTATAGTCTGAGCCACTGGGGAGCTATAAAGGGTTAATATTAAATGCTTTGTATTTTCAGAAACCAGGCCCTTTCCTGATGTAATTGCACTAACCTATAAAGCCAGCTTAAACTTGGGGTTTCTTTTCTTCCTCTGGCCACCTCTTACCTCAAAGCCTCTTCTCTCAGTTAGTAAATAAGAAGTGGGGTCTTTTTAGCCCTATGGTCTCATTCTTGGACCTGCCTGGGGAATTTTGCTGGGGCTCAGTGTGCACCCCTATGGTCACAAGGGGAAGTTAGTCATGTATTCAGAACAAGCCTTGGCTCTTCATTTGGCTTGGGGCTGGTGAAAAGGGGTCTAAGCACATTTGTATCGTTTCATCTACAAAACAACTTGGTAGAATAGCTGGGCACATCGTCAGCTCTGCTTGGGGATAGGATTGGGGTAATGGTATACAAATGGGCTGCTGAATCATTTTTGAAAACTCAATCTTTTATTAAATATACCTGTTACGAGTATAGATAGCTCTTTACTAGGTTCTCGGTCTACACACACGGATCACCCAGATCTTCTCTCAGAGCACTTATAAAGAAGTGATATCGATGAATAGCAAAATAGACGCCTGTGATGTGGGTGCTGTGAAATTATGATACTAGCAGGGACGCGGGTGGGAAGAGAAATTTCATCCATTTTGGAGGATCAAGGAAGGCTTTTCAGAAAAAGTGCACCTAAGCTGAGAAGTGGAGGGTGAGTGGTAGATAACATTCTTGAATGTGGAGAAGGTGAGAGAATGTTCCAGGTAGAAGACACAGCAGGGGTAGAAGCTGGGAGGTGAGAAAGCATGATTGCTCTGAGGACAAGTTCAGTAGAGCACATGGGATGTCTGTCTGCATCTTTTCCCGGTAAATGCCTTGCACGGTAATGTTTGCTTCCAGACTGGCCTGAGTTGATCTTTGGTGGCACATTTCCCTTCCTCCTCAAGTGCTACTGCCACAGTTTCTCAAGAAGACCCAGGTGGGGGGCGCCTTCCTCAGGCAGCCCTCCTAGATTTCCTCTGGGGGAAAGAAACTCTATCTGAACTCCCACAGTGCTCTTGTTCGCTCTCACTTTCCATTTATACAACAGCTACGTCTAATGTCTCTCTTGCTACTTTCTGGAACTCTGAGTAGACTGAGGTCAGGGACAATCTGTTTTCCAGAATCTTACCTGGCGCCTGGGACAAAATTGCACACATGTCCAGGGAGAGCTGCGCTCAAGCAAGGACTGTCTTCCATGGGGCTGTCTTGTACTTTTTGAGATTTTATATTTTTTGGCCATACTGCATGGCATGTGGGATCTTAGTTCCCCAACCAAGGACTGAACCTGTGCAGCCCTTAAGTGGAGTCTTAACCACTGGCCTGGGAAGTTCCTTTTTTTTTTTTTTTTAATCACATTCTCTCTCCCATTATAATCATTCTTTCCCTCTATAGACCTGCCTTGATCCTCTGCTATGGCCAGACTCAGGAAAATTTTCAGAAGAGGATAATGACACTTGATTTCATTTGTGCATGCAAATTGGATGTGTCAGGATGAAAATTTCAAGTGGAGTTATAAATAGTGCTCAGAGCAAGGGCCGTGCTGTGCGTGGAGAGAGAGTAGCGCTTCTCACTTGGGGAGTAACACTGTAGTGTCATGCAGGGTTTTTGGCAGGGTTCATATCCAACCATTATGCATGTGTTTGGCTGCATTTATTGGTAAAATAATGAAATAGTTCTAAACCAGTGGCTGAATGGGCTCCTATCTTGAACCCAGTGAATGTCCTGACACCCAGGATCCACTGACATCTAGCAATTAATGGGTTAATGCTGATCAAAGCAGGAGGTCTCCAGGGTCCTGCACCAGTGCCACTTCGACAGATCAATACCCCTGCCATTTTGAGTATCACTCCTGATTATCAGATATATGTCTGTCAGTGATAGTGAAGTTTCCTCCTAAAGAACGATTTGGGGTGGGAGTGGCTTTTGATAAAAGAGAGCTGATTTGGAAACTGTGTACAGGAGTGATTCCAACCCTCAAGTTAATAATTGACTAACTGGGATTTCTTTGGAAGGAATGATGCTAAAGCTGAAATTCCAGTACTTTGGCTACCTCATGTGAAGAGTTGACTCATTGGAAAAGACTCTGATGCTGGGAGGGATTGGGGGCAGGAGGAGAAAGGAATGACAGAGGATGAGATGGCTGGATGGCATCACGGACTCGATGGACGAGAGTCTGAGTGAACTCTGGGAGTTGGTGATGGACAGGGAGGCCTGGCGTGCTGCAATTCATGGGGTCGCAAAGAGTCAGACACGACTGAGCGACTGAACTGAACTGAACAGTATCACCCTAGGGATGTTGCTTCACCTCTGCTTCTCTGTTTTCTTGTCTGTAAACGAGGGAAAAGAATTCATTCCTGTTATCCACCCATCCACCCATCCATCCCACTATCTGCTTATCCATCCAACAAACAGCCATGCATCCCCAACCTGGAAATGTTGCCTAATGGTGGCCAGACAGACATTTAGGGAGTTCAGTTTGGGAAACTGGTCACAAATGTAGTTTTGAAGGTTGAATGAGATGTCAAAAGTACAAGCCATTCAAAACTGTGGAGGATTTCACTTGTGGTGAGTCCTCACAACATCAGTAGAAACGTTATTTCCCTGGTGTTTCCTCAGGTGGCAGACTAGGGCATTTTGGTGCAATTTAGCAGTCAGGAAGGCCTTTTAGGTCTTCATCTATTCATCTCATTTTTATAATTCTGCTTGTACCAAAAGACTATGAGTCAGTTTCCATTTAACTAGTACTTGATAAGAGCCTTCTTGTTTCAGATAGTTTTTTTTTTCCCCAAATGAAAAGAACCTTACAATTTTTGCTGATTGTAAACATAATGCACAACTTTTATAAAAATGTAAAATGACACAGCAAAAGGTATAACTGCTGCTACTGCTGCTAAGGCGCTTCAGTCATGTCTGACTCTGTGCGATCCCATAGACGGCAGGCCACCAGGCTCCACCATCCCTGGGATTCTCCAGGCAAGAACACTGGAGTGGGTTGCCATTTGCTTCTCCAATGCATGAGAGTGAAGTCGCTCAATCGTGTCCGACTCTTTGTGACCCCATGGGCTGCAGCTCACCAGGCTCCTCTGTCCATGGGATTTTCCAGGCAAGAGTACTGGAGTGGGGTGCCATTGCCTTCTCTTAAAAGATATAAAGATGAAAGTAAAATTACCCCAATCCTACCTCCCAGAGATTAATACTTATCTTTTTGATGAAAAAACCCTTCAGGCATCTTTCTATGCTGATATGCATTTTTAAAAGCATAGACTGCATTGTGTTATACATGCCATTCTGTAACCTACTTTTCCTCTGAATATTATCAACATGCACTGAAAATTCCATTATCTAATGGGTGATTGAAAAGAAGTGTTTAATATTAAAAAGCACTGTGACTTTTATGGTTTCTTTTCTCATATCATACCAAGATTCTGTGAGAGTTAAATCCTTTTCTTGCATTTTCTTCTTAAACTAATCAAGTTTGTGCCTGTGTCTTGTATGGTGGTTCTGTTTCAATTCAGTGAGTACATATTGCCCTGTCGTTGTTAATGAATACCTGGTACTCCACTGTACATACAAAATACATTTATTTAATTAGCCTCCAGCTGATAAATATTTGAGTTATTTCCCATTTTCGGCTAACATAATCATTCTGTAATAAACATCCTTGTGTATTCGACTTTGTTCATTGGCAAAGTTGCATGATTTCATCCTCAGGATAAATTTCTAGAAATGAGAATATGGCTGAGGTCAAAGGTTTTTAAAATTTAATCTGCATTTGTATCAGGGGCTATTATGGGGCAAGAGAAGTTGTGGAAACTCAACGCTTAGCTGGGTGGATGGGACTTCAAACTCATGGCACAATCATAGAACAGTCCAGAAAGCAGACAGCCAAAGAGTGAATGCTTTTAAGTGAAACGGCCACTGAATGTTGAAAGCAGTTTCAGAGAAAGTGAGTAAAATAACTTGCTTTGGAGTCCTTAAAAATAGCTGGACCTTCATCGCTGAGGTTACCTCTTAGAGAGCTCTGCTTAAAGGTAGTTGGATGAACAGATTCTTTTCGTTCAAGAAATACTCCATGAGTGCCCCTTCAGTGTGCAGCATGGGGCAAGCGGGGGCAGCAGGGGTGGTCAGTCCATGGGGGACGCAGGGTGGCCAGTGTGAACTGCAGCTCAGAGTGGGCGTGCTCCGGCCAGTTCTTGGATCCTTCTGTGACTCTGTGGCTTCCTGTAAATGGATAGGCACACTGTCTGGCCCCAGAGGGTTGTAATCCACTTCAAAATCGAGGATTCGGAGGGTAACGCTGGGTTGTCATGAAGAACCAAGACTAGACTGGTTCCGTGGCCCCCAGAGCTCGGAGGAGAGATGGTGGCATGGCGGCTCTGTCTGGGAGACAGGATTGAACAAGGAGCACTCGTGGTGAGTCTGAATGACCACCAAGCTGCTGTCGGGTAGGGAATTCACGCTTTATACAGGAAGACATGCTGATTTGACCTTTGGGATCTCTTCCTACTCTGGGACTTCGTGATTTCATAATAAAGTTGTAAGCAATGTAGTATTCATTTGCTTACTCATTCAACAAAGTCAAATGCCAGGGACTCTTCTAGGTACTAGAGACAAAAGACAGATCAGATTAGGTGTCTGCCACTGAGGGACTGTTTTCTTAAAAATTAAAGTAGAATTTAAAATAGAAAAGGCATACTATAATATTTACCATCTTAACCATTTTTAAGAGTATTCAGGGGGTGTTAAGTATATGCACATTGTTGAGCAAACAATCTCCAGAACTTTTCCATTTTTTGAAACAAACTCTGACTGGATGGCATCACTGACTCGATGGACACGAATCTGACTGAACTCCAGGAGTTGGTGATGGACAGGGAGGCCTGGCGTGCTTCGATTCATAGGGTCGAAAAGAGTCGGACACGACTGAGTGCCTAAACTGAACTGAACTGTACCCATTAAACACCAGCTCCCAATTTCCTCCTCCTCTGCCCTGATAATCACTATTCTGAGTTTGACTCCTTTAACAATTTTTTATTTTTTGATTTTAACGGGAGGATAATTACTGTACAATATTGTTATGGCTTTTGCCGTACATCAACATGTTGACTACTTTTGATACCGCATGTGAATGGAATCACATAGCATTTGTCTTTTTGTGACTGGTTTATTTCACTCAGTAGAATGTCCTCAGGGTTCACCCATGTTGAGGGATGTGACAGGATTTCATTCTTTTTTAAGGGTGAGTAACCAGGTGGCTCTATCAGTAAAGAACCCACCTGCCAATGCAGGAGACATAAGAGACACAGAGCCTGGACTCGAGAGCCTGGAACCCTTCTCCCTATGCCCTTTCCCTCCCCTATGCCCCACTGCAAAAAGAAAGCGCCATGCTTCTAGATCCCACAGGTCACCTTGGATCTACATGTTGAACTTGCATTGTATCTTATAATGGATGTATATGATTTATATATTAGTGTCCCCCTGCAATTCCCCCAGCCCCCCAAAAAACTGCTCATACGGTGGTGATTATCTTTCTATACTCTATTTAATCCCACTGACCCTTACAGCAGCCCAGGGAGGTAAATATTCAGAGATGCTGGTGAAGATTCTATAGCTAAGAAGGACTTCCCTGGAGGACCAGTGATTAATCCTTTGCCTTCCAATGCAGGTGGCGTGAGTGGTAAAGAACCTGCCTGCCAATGCAGGAGACATAAGAGACAATTTGATCTCTGGGCTGGGAAGACCCCCTGGAGGAGGGCATGGCTACCCACCCCAGTATTCTTGCCTGGAGAATTCCATGGACAGAGGAGCCTGGAGGGCTACAGCTCATAGGGTCACAAAGAGTCAGACACAACTGAAGCAACTTAGTATGTTCCAATGCTGGGGGATGTGGGTTTGATTCCTGCTTGGGAAGCTAAGAACCCACATGCCTTGTGGTCAAAAACCCAAAAACAAAATATAGAAGCACAATATTTTAACTAAATCAATACAGACTTGAAAAATGGTCCAATTAAAAAAAAGGTGGTAGAGTCAGCTTTGAACCCAGACTGACTCATCCAAAGCTCTTCTTTTCTTCTGAATCATGTGTCCTGGCTCTGGTTTCCCAAAATACAGCAGCTGTGATCTCTTGCCCCCGCATCCTGTCTTGCCCTCTTTGTTCTCCTCTGGCCGTGTCTTTTCCTGTCCTGGGGAGGGGCTGCTGCACAGTGAGTTTCTACTCTCTGAGCCAAGAGTAGTGGCTCTTGGCCGTCCTCACTCCAACATGGTGATGGAGAAATTTGCCCCCAAGATTTATTCCAAAGCTGGTGAGGAAATGTCTGGTAAGAAAGTGAAAGTCTGGAGAAGTTTTGCAATTTGCCTAGCGTCATAATCAGTAAATGGCAGGCAGTGAAAAAGACAAGCTTCTTGGGAGCTTAGTTTTATATCACAGAAGTGACTCAGACATCAATAATGAGACTTTAACAACCAATCTCATTTTGAGGAAAATAAAAGATTCAACTCATGGCTTGGCTGAAAGATTGGGCTAGTCATCATAATAGTGAGTCTAGTTATTCATGAGATAAGAGGACTGATGAAAAAAAATTCTAGGTCTCTACTGGAACTGGTTAGCGGAAATAAAATCTGTATTAATCCTTTGGGAAAACCAAGTGAACTCTGAGTGGTAAGGATTTAATGATAGAAGTCACATTTCTTTATTCAAATATCTGAAGGGGAACCTAGTTTTTATTTGAGAAACTGAATTTTGGCTTTGACTGTAATAAGCATCCTATGTTTTGAAAATCTTCACAGCGGCTTTTGTGGAAGAACCGTTCATTTCCATAGAGATCTTATTTTAATGCTTTTTCACAAGTTGTACTTCTGGTTGGTAGACGGGTGGGCTGGCTAATACTATCTTACTTTACTAATGCCTACAGTATTCAAGGCAGAATCCCAAATGCTGACAAAATAAACATAGATCACATTTATCTCCTTCTCCACATTCTGCAGTTACTTTGCTGAGTTATTTTAGTTTGACTGGATTTGTTCTTTATAAGCTTTACTAACTGCTGTCTTACACCTCTATATATCCCTGTTTCTAAAGTTGTTGTCTGATGAGATTTCTTCTCACTGCTTCTTTTTCCCTTTCTGGAAAGGTATGCAAAGTTCATGCTGTGAATAATGCAGGGCTTTACTTATGTAATTGCTGCAAATGATGATAAGGGTTAGAGAGGAATATTAATTTCTCTATTAATACTTGAATATGAATCAAAGTTTCATTGATTTGTAAATTACCTTCTAATGGAATTTGAAAAAAAAAGTCTTCCCATCAAAATTTCTCCATAAATTCTCACTAAATGCTCACCTTTGCATACAAAGGATATAGATGAATTAACTGATGAATATTCCAACATGTTCAATTTTTTAGAGCAAAAAATCATATTTAGATTAACCAATATCACTGCTGCCTGGTGGTGATTTATTGAAGTTATTTATTGTTGGTGGAATGAGACTATGCTTTTCTTTTTGACGGCTCTACACCTTTAATCTTCTTTTCCCATCTATAAATTCTTCCCAAGGTAAAACCCATAATAAACCTGCTTCCCTTGCAGCTAGGATGCTGACATTAGACTCTAGCTGCACCAGTAAGATGTGTGCACTTGAGATTTTTGAATTGAAAGCTAGTGACACAAATAAACAGGTGGAGCATAGAATGATTTTGGTGAAGTGAAGTGAAGTGAAGTCACTTAGTCGTGTCCGACTCTCCGAGACCCCGTGGACTGCAGCCTACCAAGCTCCCCTGTCCATGGGATTCTCCAGGTGAGGGGAAGGACAAATAGTCTGTTTTCTTATTTATTTATTTTGGCTGCACCAGGTCTTCACTGTAGTATGTGAGATTTTATTTTCAGACCAGAGATTGAACCTGGGTCTCTTGCATTGGGAGTGCAGAGTCTTAGCCACTGGCCCAGGGAAGTCCCCCAAATCCATTTTCTCAGACAGAGCAGTACCAGAGGTTCTGGCAGTACCTCTGCTTTCCACTGTGGTGAATAAACTGAAGTATCTGTACCCAGAGATGGATCTACCCAGGGGCTGTCTGTGATGTGTGAGGCATTGCTCCTGGCTTTGTAGTTTTCAAGGTTTTCCCAGTTTCCCTGAGAATCTGAGGCTTCCCTTGAGGCTCAGATGGTAAGGAGTCTGCCTGCAATCTGAGAGACTGGGTTCGATCTCCAGGAAGATCCCCTGGAGAAGGAAATGACAATTCACTCAAGTATTATTGCCTGGAAAATCCCATGGATGGAGGATCCTGGTGGGCTACATACAGTCCATAGGGTTGCAAAGAGTTGGACACGACTGAGTGACTTCACTTTGCTTCTTACTTTTGAGAATTTGAAACTGTTTCATATCCTTTAACACATTCCTTTTCTATTTAATCTAGCCAGGGAGTGTTTCTCTAATTTGCCACTAAGAAATCCAACTGATACAACTGGAATATGAGGAAAAAGAAAAGGAATAGGATTCTTTCATATGTATCTCATACCAGGTGTTGAAAGACATCAGTAGAACAAGACTTTTTGCCAGGTTTTCTTCTGGTAGCCATCATCTATTTCAACTGATTCATGTTTTAAAACAGCAATCTAGAGACAGTGATGCACACCCAGACAGAGTGTTTCTAAGGGAAACAGAGGGTGTTTCAATACCAATGAATGGTTGTGAGTTTGAGACTCACCAGTGGCCTTTTTGTTGTTGTTTAGTCACTAGGTCATGTCCAGTGGCCTTAGGAAATGGCTTTAAAAGATGAACTATGAAGGAATTAAGGATAGAGATCTTCTGGAAAGCCTCCAAGTTCTTAGCTTGTGAGGTATTAGGAGTTGGTTGAAATAAAGAATAGTTTCGCTGGAGGCCCATGATTTAATTCTTCTACCCATTCATCCAACTATATTTATTATAGTATCCATTCTGTACCATGCACATGCAAAAATATCAATATTAAGGAACTGGTGGTGAACTAGGCAGAGCTACACAGGTCTTTATTTAATGCTCCGGGGTTTCAGAGTGTTTCCATATACACACGAGGGAAGGACGATGGGCTTTAGTATACTGAAGATGATGAACATTGGAGAGGTCACATGAATTATCCACCAACACACAGCCAGTAAGTGGTAGAACTGAGAATCAAATTCAATTCTTCTGATTCCAGAATCTTACATTCTTTCCAGGATGCCAGCCCTCCTTACCTGCTAGAGTTCATATCAATAGTGAGAGACAGGTGAGAAAATAATACTTTTCTTGGAAGGGATTCTGATGCAGAGAAGGTTTAAATTGGTAAATATAGAGGCAAGGCCTCACTTTCTAGGGCTTGTAGTCTTACTTCCACTCTGCAATTGTACTACCCCAGGCTGCCTCTCTCATTTATATCTTGATTATAAACATAGTATTGAGAGATGCCCTTGATTGATGATATTCAGGGAAAGGAAAACATCAGACATCTTTGGGATGAGAGTCAGGTAGCTTCAAATATAGTCAAGTGTGAGAACTAGAGAGAGAGAGCGTGCAAGAAAGGGAACTCCACCTACTTAGCCATTTCTTCCTAGGGCTGTGATTTTATAAAAGACATGGTCCCCACCCTCACTGATACCACAGTCTAGTGGGCAAGATAAACATGTACACACTGAGTCATTTCTATCCTCAGGCCTGTGCATATATGTATCCTACTAGGTGGCATTATTTTCTCTTTTTTTTTTAATTGAAATTTTTATTGAGACAAGTGTAGGCTGTTGAGAAGTGAAGATAACATGCAATACGGGAAATAATACAGAGAGATTTCATGCACCTTTACCCAGTTTCCCCAAAGGTAACATCTTGCAAAACTACAGTACAATATCACAAGTAGTATATCGACTTTGAAACAATCCACTTATTGTACTCAGACTTTCTAAGTTTTACTTGTACTCATTTGTGTGTGTGTGTGTGTGTGTGTGTGTGTGTGTGTGTGTAGAAGTGTGTGTTTGGCTCTATACAGTTGTATCACCTGTGTTGGGTTGGGATCTAACACCACAGTTAAGATACAGAACTGTTCCATCACTATGAGGATCCTATGTGCTGACATTTTATATTTTTATACCATATTTCTTTCCCTCCCTGGTTTTATATTTTGTGTCTTGTGTACCCTTGGTATCTATAAAAAATCAATGAAGGGACTTCCCTGATGATCCAGCAGCTAAGGCTCTGAGCTCCTAATGCAGAGGGTTTGAGTTCAATCCTTAGTCAGGGAACTAGGTCCCACATGCTGCAACTAAGGGTTTGCATGCCACAGCTAAAGATCAAAAATCCTGTGTGCCTCAGCCAAGACCTGGTGCAGTCAAATAAATAATTAGTAATTAAAAAAAAACTCACAACACAAAGTAACATAAAAAAGGACATTTGAACAACCCCTAAAATATTTTTTTAAAAAGAATAAATGAACTAACAATGCCATAAGAGATTGTATTACGCTTATATTTATATTGTGTTTGTATTTATGTGTGTCCTCTGAAGGAGAGGAAGAAGCCATTCATTTGAGCAGGGCCTTGAAGTCAGAAAAGGAGGCAGAGCTTCACAGTGAGTGAGGGACACTCATGACTTGGACTGGAGGACGTGGTGACTAAGCTCATGGGCTCCATGAAGGCCTGGCTGCCTGGGTTTGAATTCCCTTTCCACCATTTACTGTCCACGTGATCCCCACTAGGCCCCCTCAGTTTTCTCATCTTTAAAACAGAAAGGACATTGTACCCACTTCAGAGGTCACTTGGAACAAGCCTCAATGGTCCACGTGTAAGAGTGCCAGGAAAGTGGTAAGACTCATCTCAACAAACAGATGCCATTCTTACTGGCCTCACTTAGCAATCTGAGAAGGTCCTTCAATGACCCAGTCTGAAGTCCTGTCTCATTCTGCCTTTGTGAAGAGGTGTGGACTGAGCTTCCTCCTTGAGGCTGACGTGGGAGACAGTTCTCAGACAACATCCACCCTTAACATCCCTACAGTGGTTCTTGGTTCTCCCCCTGGTGGTCATTCTCATTGAGGATCCTGAGGCCTTGCTGGCATTTTCCCCATCTCTTCTCAAATGCATTCTATGAGGAAGTTGTTTTTTTTTTTTTTTTTTTTTTAAGGTTTTAAGTTTTAGTTTTCACTTTTTCGGGTCTCAGTTGTGGCAAGAGGATCTTCTGTTGTGGTGCCTGGGCTTGTCTCTAGCTGTGATGCACAGGCTCTCTAGTTCAGGCACTTAGTTGGCATGTGGAACCTTAATTCTCCCGCCAGGGATTGAACCGGGACCTGCTGCACTGGCAGGCAGGATTCCTAACCCCTGACCACCAGTGAAGTCCCAGAAAGTGATTTGTTAATGAGCATTTAATCTGGGAATTTGTGAACTTCCTGAGTCGCTGCTCTCCTGAATAACCAGAGCTTTGTGTAGCAAAAGCCCCACCTACACTTTGCACACATGGTCAGTGGATGAGTTTGACCCCAGGCTGACCTCCTTCCTAATAAAGAGGCTTGTAGGAAATTATTCCCAAGAATCAGCTCCCTTTTCAACCACTTCCTCTTCATGTGACTGAGAGAGGTGTTTGCTGTGGGTCTGATCTGTGGGTAGTGTGTCTAGACCTTTCTTATTTCCATTGACATTCCTTTGTTGTGTACACACCTGCTGTGAGAAAATAAATCTTGTGTTACAAAGACAAAAGGCAATTAGTAGAGCAGGATTTGGGTTAAAAACCCTTTGCGAATCCCTTTGCCAACTGTTAAATCCACTTCCAGAGGCCACCACTGGAAAAGGCCCGTCTGAGGAGCTGCAGAGACAATTTTTTTAAGGATGAATTTGAAGAGCACCTAGGACGGCAGTTTCCATCCACAAATTTCACATGGCATCCTCAACAATTCATTGTGTGCTATGAAATATTGCTGTCTTTTTTCTGCCCTTAGAGATTCTTGCCATCTCAATAGAGCAGGGACTTAACCTATTAAGTGTTGGCAGTTATGGAGAGGAGAGTAGTGAACTGTTTCCTAGTTACAGGCACAGGGCATATTTAGCAGGCTGGTGGGAGAAACATAAACTTAGGGGACGTGGGAAGAGGTTTTAGCCTTCACTGATGATTCTTAGCTAGTGCTCACTCAAGGATGAAAAGACTTCTCTGGTGCCTCACACTGTAAAGAATCCACCTGCAATGCAGGAGACATGGGCTTGATCCCTGGGTCAGGAAGGCCCCCTGGAGAAGGGAATGGTAACCCACTCCAGTATTCTTGCCTGGAGAAGTCTATGGACAGAGGAGCCTCACAGGCTATAGTCCATGGGGTCTCAAAGAGTTGGACATGACTGAGCAACTGAGCATGGGTGGTAGGATGAAAATCTTACTTTCTATTATTACTCTGAGTATAAAAAGAGATTTCCCCTCTCTTTTCTTCGTCTAGCCCTTTCCCTTTTCAGTATTAATATGGGTTTTCAGATTGTTATCTAATGTATTATAATCTATTCCTGTTATTGATTTTGATAATCAAATTGTCTCCTATTTTTCCAGAGAAAGCCCCTTCAGGTTGGCTCCTGTGTCCTTTCCACATGCCCCCATCAGTTTTTTTTTTAGCAGTTTCTTTATTTCTGGAATGAGACTTTCCAGGTTCCTATCTAACCTCTTGTAATTATGTTAGAAAAGCAGGAAGGTAAAAATCATTTCCCAGCTTTAACACTGGCAAACATATCCTGGAACTTTGGCAAAGACCTAGCAGGTTCTGGACTGGTCCTACTGATCACTGAAGCTCCAGAAATGGGTCCTAGGAAAGTCACTGTTTTCTGTGAGAGGCAGCTGAGTGTAGACGCTGCTGGTGATAGGCAGAACTGTGGGCTTGGGCAAGTGCAGATTCATGGACATCTGGTCAACATGACCCCTGGCATGTATCCATGGTGATGAGAGATGGAAAGCATATGGTAATTAAACCCACAAGGAAAACAATTTCATCCAGGGATTTGAACTCTTATTTCCCAGATGACACCAGGAGAGCAGCAAACCAGTTATGAAATTATCTCTTTGCTTTGGACCAGTTCAAACAGGTGCAAGTGGTATCGGCAGGAAACATAATGAGATATGGGTTCAATCCCTGGACCAGGAAGGTCCCCTGGAGGAGGGCATGACAACCCAATCCAGTATTCTTGCCTGGAGGATCCCATGGACAGAGGAGCCTGGCGGGCTACAGTCTACAGGGTCTCAAAGAGTCGGACACAACTGAACCGACTTAGCACACAAACATCTTCTACTCTATATCTATAGAGAAGAGGATCCTCAGTAAAGGGAGACAGTAAAAGGATAACAGAGAAGATGATGAGGTGAAAGAAATCTCCCAAACTAGCTGATGCAAAAAAAAAAAAGTCAAATGTCAAATGCTTCATTAAGGCAGAGACACGTTGGGTTAGAGACTTCTAGACAGTTTGTATGTTACTTGGCAAGCATCCCTTCAAGAACTTGCAATGCCAGTTGAGTGTGTGGAAAGAAAGCAATAGACCCGTGTATGAGGATGGGAAGATTAGCCACTTGGTTGGAAGGAGCCAGCGGCCATGTCACCAGTGGCCTGATGTTACACTAGGATGGGTGCCAGTTGGGATGTCCCAAGCCAACTGCCCACGTGCTTCAAAATTGCTCTGAACCCTCCCAGTTTCAAGGACAGGAGCTCAAAAGTTGGCCCACATTCCTCAAGTTCGATGAGAAGGCCAGGTCCTGGGGAAGAGATGAAGACCAGCTAGTTTTGAGCCCATAATATGGTGCCCTACTTTTTTATCATAGAGGCTCAAAGCCCTTTAGTATTATCGACTTAGTTAATTATGATGTTGCCCTTTGAGTCTGGAAAGTGCATTGACATTTTAAAATAAAAGCTGATTACAGCCTGATCTTTTCAATAAACAGTGGTGAATTTTCTAAGCAAAAGGAGGGTGCTGTGACATCCATTCACTTGGACCCAACTGCCTCGCATTTTCTGGTCTTCCCATTGTTGGGAGAAGAGAGTGACTATTAATAAAACAGATGTGTAGTGTTCAAGCTCTAGAAAGTCAGCTTCCTGGGGATATTTAGCAGTTGAGTCAGCAAATACACACACTACTGTTCTCCTTTGTCTTGCCTCTTGCAGACACAGATAATCTATCAGAGTTTCAAAACTTTCTATATAATATTAATTGGATGCCTACAATGGATGGGATGATGGGAGCAAGAAAAGTGAAATGTATCTCGTCTCTCCTCTAAGAGCTTTTCAGTATGCTTGGGAAGAAATCAACGGTGATAGCAACTGTTCTCAAATGCACTTTCAATCTATGAGAATTTTACAGTTACATGGAGTCAGAGTCATCCATTTTTCACTGTACAGCAGTCTAGAATGAGATGGTATGTTTCTCCTGGGTCTCTTACAATGTAATAGTATTTTCCAGAAAGGCACTTGTCCTCTAGCCAGTTTTGGGTATGATTCCCCTTTGTTGTGCAGTCTAACTGTGACTTGGGTTTTTTTAATTGCACAGAACACAATAACATGCAGGTTACCCCCAGTGGTGGAACATGTCTTATGGATATATCGAATATGGGATAGGGAAGCAGTGATGTGTGGACCTTAAGGGTGGAAGTCCAGAGTCAAGTCTTGGCTGTCTTCAGGAAGGCGGATCCTGGGCAAATCAGCTTAAGCTCTCTGATAATCTGTTTCTTTATCTGTAAAATAGAAACAGTGGTAGATACTTTTCAGAGTTTTTCTGAGGATGAAATGAGATAAGAGTATAAAGATGTTTGCTACAGTTCCTGGTATATCAAAATTCTCCAATTCATAACTGCCATTATTATTATTTTTTTTCTTTTAAATATTTATTTTTTCTGCTGCATTGGCCCACAGGATCCTCATTCATTGTGTCATGTGGGATCTTTCATTGCAGCACATGGTCTCTAGTTGGGGCGCGTGGGCTTACTTGCTTCATGGCATGTGGGATCTTAGTTCCCTGACCAAGTATTGAACAGGCTTCCCCTGCACTGCAAGCCAGATTCTTAACCTCTGGACCACCAGGGAAGTCCCAGCCATTATTACTTTTGAAATTTAATTTGTTATTTTTGGTTGCGCGTGGCCTTTGCTTAGCTGCAGAGCGCGGGCTTCTCACTGTGACGGCTTCTCTTGTTGCGAAGCACAGCTTCCAAGCCGTGCAGGCTCAGTAGTTGCCCTGCGGCATTTGGGATCTTCCCGGACCAGGGACTGAACCCATGTCACTTGCATTGGCAGGTGGTTTCTTAACCCCTGGACTACCAGAGAAGTCCTGCCATCATTTTTATTCTTATTCTTAACACGATTATTACATGAGGAGTCAATTCCAGCAAGCAGCCTTGTGGGTGAGCAGAAATGTTGAGAGAGCGCCCCCACCCACCCCCCCCCCCACCCCTTTAGGGATGCAAGCATCGCTCGGGAACTGTTGTGCTGTTCAGGGTTCCCATCAGCCCCTGGACATTAGGAGGTTTCCTCTGCTCTTTCTTGCTCCTTCACTTTGTAGACTCATCTATTCCCTCTCTGCTTCAACAGATTCCTGCTACCTTGAGCTAATTTCTCTGTATTCCTCCACCTGGTGACTTGTGTTGACTCATAGGTTTCAAACTCATGTTTCTGTTTCCTATTTCAATGACAGGTAATCAAAAGCAGTTAGTTGGTTTCCCCTTTCTGTCTTGCCAAGAACATTTTCTTTTCATTACTGTACATCTCAAGACGGGAGAAGAAGGAACACTCTTGGAATTCAAGAAGACGGAATCCACGTAGACTCATGTTGCCTCTCCTGTCCCTCAGTGACTCTACTGTGCCCTTTTGGACGGCTCTCACCTAACTGTTTACACAGGGAACGCCTGATTGGTACATAGAAATCAATATCTTTTCCTACTAAGCTTCCAGGGTACTGAGCTGGTGCATCTCCAGGAAGTTTACAGAAAAACTGTAGCACAATTTGTAACAGTGGATTTATTTCCTTTTCATTCAGTTGTTGAGTCATGAAGGGGTGAAGTGAAAGTCGCTCAGTCATGTCTGACTCTTTGTGACCCCATAGGCTATACAGTCCTTGGAATTCTCCAGGCCAGAATACTGGAGTGAGTAGCCTTTCCCTTCTCTAGGGGATCTTCCCAACCCAGGGATCAAACCCAGGTCTCCTACATTGTAGGCGATTCTTTACCAGGTGAGCCACAAGGGAGTTGAGGTACAATTACCGACTTTCAACACTGAGTGGAAACATTTGATATCAATTAAAACAACAGGGTAATACCCACAATAACAGGTCCAATATTAAGATCTATAGACAGTTTAGAATTGCATATTAACAGATATATGTGGAATCTAGAAAATGGAACAAATGAACTGATTTCCAGGGTAGAAACAGAGACACGCATGTGCAGAACTAACATGTGGACACAGTTGAGGGAGGGGAAGGTGGGACGAATCGGGAGAGTGCACTGACGTATTTACAGTACTGTGTGTAAATAGCTAGTGGGAAGCTGCCCCAGCACAGGGAGCTCATGCTGTGCTCCGTGGTGATCTAGAGGGGTGGGATGCCGGAGGGTGGGGTGGGAAGGAGGCTCAACAAGGAGGAGATATATGTACATGCACCGATGATTCACTTCGTTGTACAGCAGAAACTAATGCAACATTGCAAAGCAATTATATTCTAATTTTAAAAAGAAAAAAGAAAGTTATAAAAAAAGAATCCACTGCTTATGTTTCTTATTTTACTCAGTTCACCCATCTCTTAAAGATGACACCTATTTTAAGAAATAAAAATCACACCATTTGCTAAACATAGGAGCAAAGCTTTAATATAAAGGATAATGAATTTCCTACTCTTCCAGGGAAGATTATATTGCTTGAGGTTTTCCTGGGTCCCTTGCTTTTTCCTCCCACTTTTTGTCATCCATTTGGGCACAGCAAAAAAAGCAAATACCAAACCATCATTTTGAGACTTTTTAATAATGCTGATTGCAGCCATGAAATTAAAAGACACTTACTCCTTGGAAGGAAAGTTATGACCAACCTAGACAGCATATTCAAAAGCAGAGACATTACTTTGCCAGCAAAGGTTCGTCTAGTCAAGGCTATGGTTTTCCCAGTGGTCATGTATGGATGTGAGAGTTGGACTATAAAGTAGCAGAAGAATTGATGCTTTTGAACGGTGGAGTTGGAGAAGACTCTTGAGAGTCCCTTGGACTGCAAGGAGATCCAACCAGTCCATCTTAAAGGAGATCAGTCCTGGATGTTCGTTGGAAGGATTGATGTTGAAGCTGAAACTCCAATACTTTGGTCACCTGATGCGAAGAGCTGACTCATTTGAAAAGACCCTGATGCTGGGAAAGACTGAGGGCAGGAGAAGAAGGGTACGACAGAGGATGAGATGGTTGGATGGCATCACCGACTCGAGGCACATGGTTTTGGGTGAACTCTGGGAGTTGGTGATGGACAGGGAGGTCTGGCGTGCTGCTGTTCATGGGGTTGTAGAGAGTCTGACATGACTGAGCGACTGAAGTGAACTGAATAATGCTGACAGAGAAGTCAATAGGTGTCCATTTGTTGGAGAGTCTCTACTTATTAGCAGGATTTCTCAAACTGTGATTTGAGTTCCAATATTTCAGTCACCAATTCAGGGAAATCGACTTAAAAAGTTTTGCTGTTAAATCAAATTGAGAGCTCCTCTGTAGTTCTTTTGTGCTTTTGAGGAGTCTTATTTCATCTAAGTGTATTATTTTTGAACCTAAGTCTTGTAAAATGGGCCACTCCAGAATTTTCCAAATGTATTTCAAAATGAAATGTCTTTATTTGTGGAAGGGCCAGTTCTAAATGATAAAACTTAGATTTAGAGTCTGTTAGAGTGGGTCCTCCAAAGAGCAGATTCCAAGATGGCATTGGTGTGATCAAAATTTATTTGGAGAAGGAATTCTCTGGTGGTCCAGTGGTTAGGACTCTGAGCTTCCACTGCAGGGGGCTGGTGTTCAAACCCTGGTCAGGGAACTAAGATCCTACATGTCACTTGGTGTGATCCTGCATGTCACATGACCCCCTTGGTGGTCCAAAAAACCCCATTTATTTGGGAAATTTATGGGGAAGATAGTGCTTCTCAGGTGGTGCTAGTGGCAAAGAACATGCCTTCCCTGGAGGAGGGCATGGCAACCCACTCCAGTATTCTTGCCTGGAGAATCCCATGGACAGAGGAGCCTGGCAGGCTACAGTCCCTGGGTTGCAAAGAGTCAGGTACGACTGGAAGCAACTTAGCACTGATGCATGGGAGGGGTAAAGAGGAAGGAGTACCAGAAGGCAGAAAGTTTTCAGACTATGATGCAAACTTGACTCCTGTGATTAAGATCAGGAAGGAAGGGGAACTGGATAGAAAGAATCTTCCAAGAAAAATTTCCTCCAGGTCAATAGGGACTCTGTGACTCAAGTCATCCATTTGAAGAGTACCACGTTTTATAGGACTAGCTCACTTACAGTGCTTATTAATTTGCTGGGTAGCATGATCTCAGTGTGACAGAGCAGTGAATCAGAGGTACAGGAGCTAGGGCTGTCAGTGAACTATGCTTCGTGCAGCCAGAGACCTGAGTGGCACTCTTTCATGACTACCGTGGTTTCCAGTTTTGGCCATTTTTAACTGTGCAAACTTGAGTAAGTCTTTCCAGGATCAGAAACTAAATGGTTAATCTATCAATGAAGAGGGAAACCTTTCTATGTCACACAACTGCTGTGACACATAGCTGTATGTGAAAGTTCTTTGTAATCTATGAAGCACTCTAGAAATAGAAAATAATATTACGATGGAATGACTGAAGACTTTTCAAATGTATTAGCTGTTAAAAAGCCATTGTGCTCCTTGACCACAATGCATTGTCTTTCCCAGATTGCTCTGTATTTCTCATAGGCCCACTGCAGTGCTGGGCATCTAATAGGTAATGAATAAACGTTGAATCATGATAACAACTTTTGAGAGTCCTCCAAAGAAACACTCCATGACTGAGGCGGTATGTGGAATAATGATTATAGACACTGAAATTTATTCCCTCTGGCAGAAGGCCACATGGCAGGAGGCAAAGCATGGGGGAGAGTGGAGGATGGTATCTGTTGATATGAGCTGTACTTAGATTTGGAATTGACATAGCAGCTTCGTGCAAAGGGCATTATTCTTCCCAAAGTGGGAAAGCCTGGAGAGAGTTTTGTAATCTTCTTGTTTTGCAATATAGCCTTTCTCGAGAATTTCTAAAATAATTCTGAAGCCAACCGAATTAAGACAATTCCCAATCTTTTTAGATAACTTTACAGCATCACTCCTCTGTGGTTCATTTCCTAGAGTTGTCTGTCAGTTACATTATTGAACCCTTTGAGTTTCACCAACTCATTCTCTCCCCCTTTTGAAGAAGAATCTGTTGGGGCTAAAATGTTTAAGGGGCAGGCACAAGAATGAGGGAAGTGGATAGTGGGGGTGAAGTGTGACTGGGTAATTTCTTAAGGAGCTGACTATAGCTCATCTGTTTGGTTCTATTTCCTGAGAACTCACAGTTTTGTCTGTTCCTTTTTTTCTACATTGCTTTGCACTAGCTCAGCATTTTCCCCCATTCAAATGTTTGTTGAATAAACTAAGGGATGACTTAGATGTGCTAGATGCAGGAATCAGCTAGAGAGAGTTTCTACCTTAATGGAACTTTTGGTCTAAGGGATGCTGGTGAAAAAATAATTATGTAAAAATAAAATGACAAACTATACTAAGTGTTGAAAACAAAAAGCATGAGAAACACGAGGATCTGCTAAGGAGGAGGAGAGAGGGGAGTACCTGGGGTGTTAAGTGGCATCCTTCTAAGGGGCAGGATGGAATCAATAGGGTGAAGAGGTGTGTGAGGGCGTATGGATTCCAGGCACAGAGAAGGCCATGTGCAGAGACCTTGAGGGAGGGGCATGTTCCAGTCAAGTTGCCAAAGAAAGGAGGTCAGAGCAGAGAGAGAAAGCAGCAGAGATAAAGCAGAGAAATAAAGCTCTGGGTTTTTTCCTGTGATGAACAAGCAACAAACCTTTATGACTGTGTATCCAGCTGACTTCCGTTGTTATGATGTGTACTCGTATCTGAGTCAGACATAACAGCTGCATGGCGAGACTGTCATTCTGCAAATAAGGAGGAATAAACTTAAATTCTCGGAGGAGAAATGTGAGTTTTACCTAGAGAGCCCTTGAGGGCCCTGGGACTACTGAGCTCAGGTAAGAGCTGCTACAGATCTTCTTTTGTGAAAAACAGATCAGACAAGAGGAGGAGATTCTGCTCCCTTGAAAGGATCAGGGATCAGGAGGCGAGGTTCCAGCTCTGATGGTTCCACGATTGGCTGTGTGACCTCAGACCACATCACCTTTTTAGTCGTCACTTTCACCATCTCTGACACCTGAGGTTGGGGCTCAGGGATCTCTGACATATTTGCTTCTGATTGAGGTTAAGTTCACAATGACCAAAAAGGGAAGAAGGTGTGCATCAGGATACATGTTCCCCATCTGTGAACCCCTGAGCCACAGACCATTTCTTTGGGGACGGTGAGGGCTCAGCTGGGGCTCTTGAATGAGGTTCCCTTGTGAGTTACTATGTTACCGGCTCAGTCCTCACTTGCAAAACCTTCTTCCTATCCCGTGTCTTCCTGTCCTGTCTCTCAGAGACTTTTACATCACCGCCTGGTCCATAGGCATCAGCCTCCTAGCCTTCTCCATGAGGGGTCAGTAGAAAGACCCCAACTTTTTTCTCTTCCCTGTGACACCATCAAGAAGTGCAAGAGGGGACTTCCCAGTGAGTAAGATTCTGAGCTCCCAACACAGGGGGCCTGGGTTCCATCTCTGATCAGGAAGCTAGATCCCACATACTACAACTAAGACCCAGTACAACCCAAATAAATAAAATATTTTTTTGAAAGTGACTGAGGAAGTAACAAAGGGTAGTGGGTCAGTTTCTTGAGGTTGCCATACAAGTGACCACAAACAGGGGGGCTTAGAACAAGAGAAAAGTGACCTCTCCCAGGTCTGGAGGCCGGAAGTCTGAATTCAAGGTGCTGAAAGGACCACGCTCCCTCTGAAGGCTCTAGGGGAATCCTTCCTCTTCCCACTTCTGGTATCTCTAGGTGTTCCTTGGCTTGTGGCCGCATCACTCCAATCTCTCCGTCTTCACGTGGCCTTCTCTGTGTGTCTTCTTTTCTGCTTCTTGTAAGGACACTTGTCATTGGATTAGTCCCCACTCTCCAGTGACACTAGTGGTAAAGAATGGGGCTTAGAACAAGAGAAAAGTGACCTCTCCCAGGTCTGGAGGCCGGAAGTCTGAATTCAAGGTGCTGAAAGGACCACGCTCCCTCTGAAGGCTCTAGGGGAATCCTTCCTCTTCCCACTTCTGGTATCTCTAGGTGTTCCTTGGCTTGTGGCCGCATCACTCCAATCTCTCCGTCTTCACGTGGCCTTCTCTGTGTGTCTTCTTTTCTGCTTCTTGTAAGGACACTTGTCATTGGATTTAGTCCCCACTCTCCAGTGACACTAGTGGTAAAGAACCCGCCTGCCGGTGCAGGAGATTCAAGAGACTTGGGTTCAATCCCTGGGTCAGGAAGATCCCCTGGAGAAGGGCATGGTGACCCACTCCAATATTCTTGCCTGGAGAATCCCATGGACAGAAGAGCTTGGTGGGCTATGGTCCATATGGTCCCAAAGAGTCGGACATGACTGAAGAGACTTTGCACAGCACAGCACGGGGGTAATCTAGAACTTAATTACATCTTCAAAGAGTCCTGTTTTTTTTTTGCAAATAGGGGCACATTCACAGTTTTCAGAATGTGCATGTATCTTTTGGGGCACCACCATTCAGCCCACTACAGGCCATGACTTCTGAGACATTTGACCCACCAAAATGCCTTCTTTTTATTTATTTTTCTCCTTTCTAAACTTGACTTCTTGAAATAACATCATACTACAAGTTCCGATGAAAGGCCAGAGAGGAGACAGCAGGCTGGAGAGCCCGAGAGCACAGGCTCTGAGGGAAGGTGGTGGTGTCCAGTCACTAAGTCGTGTCTGAATCTTTGTGACCCCATGGGTTGTAGTCTGCCAGGCCTCCCTGTCCGTCACCGTCTCCTGGAGCTTGCTCAAACTCAAGTCCATTGAGTCAGTGTCAGTGATGCCATCCAACCGTCTCATCCTCTGTCCCCCGCTTCTCCTCCTGCCCTCAATCTTTCCCAGCATCTGGGTCTTTTCCAATGAGTTAGCTCTTCTCATCAGGTGGCCAAAGTACGGGAGCTTCAGCTTCAGCGTCAGTCCTCCTGATAAATATTCAGGACAGGTGGTCTTGGTTCAAACCCTGGCACTTACCAGTCCCTCTGTGACTCAGTTTCACCATTCATAAATTGGGTGCAATAACCGTACCTACCTATGAGGGCTGTTGTGGGACTTACATGGGATAATACTTGTTAAAGTATCTAGAACTGGCCTCAAGTAAAGTGAAAACACTTTCCTTGTGGGAGTATGTGTGGTAGTATGTGGGAGAAGAGGGCGACAGAGGATGAGATGATTTGGATGTCATCACCAACTCGATGGACATGAATCTGAGCAAGCTCCAGGAGTCGGTGATGGACAGGGAGGCCTGGCATGCTGCAGTCCATGGGGTCACAAAGAGTCTGACACGACTGAGCAACTGAACTGAACTGAAAGTGAAAGAACATATTACAAAGGAGTAGAGGATGGTGAAAATGACTAAAAACCCAACTTGGATGGCTGGATAGTGGCGAGAAAGTATCCAGGGCTTTGGTACTGTCTGGAGCTGGGGTTTCTTTGAGCCTCGATCCATCTGTGGCTACCTGACTTGGAATAAAGCATGCCAGTGGCCCCTCCCTTCAGCATCTGCTCTGAGCTGCTGTGTTTGCAGATCAAGCATCTTGGGCTCTGGTGGCCAAGCCAAGCAGTAGGCACCGGGTTTCAGATAGGGAGCTACCAGGTGGACACAACAGAAAGGGCATTTATGGGGAGACATCTGCCCCTCCAGAGGCAGTCTAGTGACCCACTCCATGCTAGAGGGGAGCCTTTCTCCTCCTAAGACCAGTTCTGGACACTGTGCCTCTGGCCTTGCATTGAGTCCAAGAAGATAGTGAGAGCGAGTACTTCCAGGCACGGTCAGAAGCCCTCAGTGGTCAAGGTGAGACCGGTTGCTCTTTTTCTTATGACTGAGCAGGACTCAGTTGCAATCTGGGCTGTTGCGAGCCCTCTGGGATGTGGCTCCTCTGTGTTTAGAGACCTGGGTCATGATGGGTGAGGTCTCAGAGTACAAAGAGGCTGGGCTTCAGCAATGGATACTGTGTGGCTGTAGGCAAGTTTCCACACCTCTCTGAGCTGTGGGGTTTAGCACCTGGGAAGGGAGGATTGCACTCTTGTTAAACCTGTGGCTCTAATTGGTATTTGGGAGGTTGGATGGAGCTTGGTGGCAGCTTAGAGCTGTGGGATCTTAGACAGGTTACTTAACCTCTTACACTTTAGTTTTCACATTTGTAAAAGGGATTGAACACTGCTGTCAGATGGTTATTGGGACAACTAAATGAAAAAACTTTATGCAGGACCTTAAGCCAATGCCTGACTTACCCTACATGCTTAATCAGTTCAGTTCAGTTGCTCAGTCATGCCAACTCTTTACGACCCCATGGACTGCAGCCATACTAGGCTTCCTGGTTCATCACCAACTCCTGGAATTGCTGAAGCTCATGACCATCGAGTTGGTGATGTCATCCAACATCTCATCCTCTGTTGTTCCCTTCTCCTCCTGCCTTCAGTCTTTCACAAGCTTAACGAACAGTAGCTACTAAGATTTCCCCAGAGCACTTTGAATAACACTCAATAATGAAATAGATAACTCTACTGAATAAATTAAACACTGTACAATGGATAGCTGTTTAATCCCAGCATGGTCTAGAAGGAAAAGCATTCAGCTGGCTATGGGAGACTCAACTCTGTCCTTAGCTTGGCCAGTTTGTAGCTGGCTGACTTTGAGTGAGTTGCCTAACCTCTCTGAGCCTCAATTTTCTTGACTTGAAATAAGAATCATAGTAGCTATTTTCTTTTATTTGCCAGGAGCTGATCTAAGGGCTTTTCATATATAAACTCAATCCTTGTTACTTTGTGAAGTAGATATTTTTTTAAATATCTGTTTTACAGATGAGGAAATGGAGGCATAGAGGAGTTATGTCATTTGTCTCTGGTTGCACGGATGATAAAGCAGAGGCCGGGTTAGATGTGAGCCTGTGTTCTTCCCAGGATGCCATGGAAAGACTGCCATGCTCTGTCCCCTCACAGAGCTTCTGTTAGGGTCCCACATGTGACAAAGTGCTTGGGGGAGGGAAGAGTGTGGTCCAGGTAGGACCCAGGTAGGACCCATGTACCTCCTCCAGTCTGGGCTCCACTGCAACTTTGTTTTATGCTTGTGATATTCATTACTGTGTAAACTGGGATTTTAAGCAGGAGTAAGTAGAGGCTTCCCTGGTAGCTCAGTGGTAAAGGAGTCACCTGCCAATGCAATGATCCCTGGGTTGGGAAGATCCCCTGGAGCAGTAAATGGTAACCCACTCCAGTATTCTTGCCTGGGAAATCCCACGGACAGGAGAGCCTGGTGGGTTACAGTGCATGGGGTCACAAACAGACACAACTTAGAACTGGGCAAGTGCATATGAGTTCAATATAATCTTCTCCACTTCTAATATCGCTCCTAGAGAGGATTGGAAGTAAACGAGTTTTTCATCATTGTTTATATGGCAAAATCTTTACTGAGAGTCTTGAGTTTGGGGTCAAGGGCTCAATATAACTTTAGACCTCTTCTATTAGGGCTTCCAGGTGGAGACTGGGAGGGACAGGACTGGGATGCCCCTGCCAGTTTGGGACTCTGAACTGAGACTGAACCCCAAGGACAGTTACTCCTGGAGAGGGTTTTTTTCCTTCCCAGCAAAGAAGCTCAAACTTTAGCTTTTGCAAAAGTAATTTCAAACGAAACCCGGCAGAGCCTTCAAGAACGTCTTGGCTGAGTGCCGGAGAGACAGTTGATGGCATTCTGTTGTTCCTGAGACCCTGTAAATCTCACACACAAGACTCCCTCGAGACGAGCTGTTCTACAAAACCTCTCCAAAATGCCTTCAGTGTTATGTCTGGGTGCACGAGTTGATAGATGACCCTTCAGGTTCATTTCCTTCTATGCAGGATATCCGTGGAAACAGAAGCAATGAATTTCTGGTGGGGATTTTTTTTTCTCTGTGATCTGTTCAGGGTCTGGCTGACCGGAAGCTGTTTGTGACTCATTGCCTTGACTTGCCTCACTATATTTCAAGTTTTCACTGACAAGAGAGCTTCACTCGACTGCTGTAATTAGAGTCCTCACTTTGGGAACTCATCAGCTGAGTGAAGTAGATTTTCCCTCCTCATGGTTGCAGAAGCTGTTAAAGAATGCAAGCATGAAAGGAGATGGGGTCCTATGGAGGTCGGATCTGAAGTACTGTAGCCTTTCATTTTCAGCCTTGATTTGCTTTGGCTTTTATCAGTTGTGAAATTCTTTTCATCTGACTTTTATAAGTAGACAGAGGAAAGTGGTTAGGTTATCGTAGTTGACCCCTTGGAATATTTTCTGTAATGCACAGGAGTTCTGAAGGAGAACTCTGTGGAAGAATAAAGGCCATTTTTTTCCATTATTTAAGTTAATTTTTATTGGAGTATAGTCGCTTTACAATGTTGTGTTAGTTTCTGCTGTGCAGCAGAGTGAATCAGCTCTCCGTACACATACATCCCCTCTTTATTGGGTTTCCTTCCCGTCCAGGTCACCAGGAGCACTGAATAGAGCTCCCCGTGCCATGCAGGAGGTTCTCCTTCCTTAGTCACCTTAATGCAGGTGTGGTCTGTTATCAGCTTTCGCCCCACCTGTGTTTGGAGAGGGAGGGCTGTGGAAGTCCACACTTGCTGAAGTCTTAGCATTCCTGGGGGGTAAATATGGGAATAAAGGGGTACCCAGAAGCCCCAGCAATTTCAATAAGCAAATATGACCTTGATCTGGCTTGTAGGTCTTAGCTTTTTCCCCTGGGTCTTAGTTTCCTTATTTGTCGAATAAGTAGGCTAGTCTTGAAGAGCAGTTTTCAGACTTGAAAAGTTTTATTTATGCATTCCTCGAACTCCTTAACACAGAAAACAGGTGACTATGAAGCCCCTCAGATTGAAAGGGTGGAGGGAAGATGGCAGATTGGGCCATCTTGATCTTTCCTCACTTGCTCCTACCTTGACCCCCTGGGTAGACACCCTGGCTTGAGATCATTGATAACCCTTCCAACCAAATATCTAGAATTCTTTTTCCAATCCCTCGTTTCACTCAGCATCTTTACTGTAGTCATTCTGCCCAAAGATAGAAGTGAAAATGGCTTTATTATTTCATCTCTTCCTGACTGAAACTGCAAAGTCCTGTTATAAGTCACTTTGAACTATTCTGTCTTGGAAAAATGCATATAAATTTTCATCTCCCCCTTGTATGTTTTGGAA
The DNA here is from genome assembly GCA_006408675.1 of Madoqua kirkii. Lineage (NCBI taxonomy): Eukaryota > Metazoa > Chordata > Mammalia > Artiodactyla > Bovidae > Madoqua > Madoqua kirkii. The sequence goes on from SJYC01021108.1 coordinate 35,456, forward strand.
GTATTTGTAGTCATCAATTTGTGAAGTAGTAAACTCCTCATCACTGTAGTCTTTGAGGCTAGGGTTGGCTTGTCAGCTGCAAGTTTTATTTGTTAAATATTTTATCAAACAAATACCTCTTGAGGACCTAGTATATGCAAAGCACACATGTGTCCCAACCTTGCCTAACAGGGAGGATGGACATCATATAAGCAATTCATAAGGGAATGACTGGCTTTACCAGCTTCAGTTCAGTTCAGCTCAGTTGCTCAATCATGTCAAACTCTTTCTGACCCCATAAACCACAGCACACCAGCCCTCCCTGTCCATCACCAACTCCGGAGTTTACCGAAACTCATGTCCATTGAGTCAGTGATGCCATCTAACTGTCTCATCCTCTGTTGTCCCCTTCTCCTCCTGCCTTCAATATTTTCCAAATCAGGGTCTTTTCAAATGAGTCAACTCTTCGCATGAGGTGGCCAAAATCTTGGAGTTTCAGCTTCATCATCAGTCCTTCCAAGGAACATCCAGAACTGATCTCCTTTAGGATGGACTGGTTGGATCTCCTTGTAGCCCAAGGGACTCTCAAGAGTCTTCTCCAACACCACAGTTCAAAAGCATCAATTCTTCTGTGCTCAGCTTTCTTTATAGGTTACAAATAAGTCACATTGTCTTTTATCATTCAAAGTCATTGCTTTAGTAGGTTTGAAGAGAGATCAGTTTGTCTTTGGTAGAGACAAGCCTTCCTACTCTTGTTTCCCTTGGAGCATAAAGCACAGTTTTGCTTTTAAATATTTTTGTACCTTTAAAAATGTTTTTGACATGCACACACTGCTTTATTTACTTATTTATGGCCACAGTAGTTCTTCATTGCTGCATGCAGACTTTCTCTAGTTGCAGAGAGCAGGGCCTACCCTCTGGTTGCAGTGCACAGGCTTCTTGCTGCCGTGGCTTCTCTTGTTGCAGAGCACAGGTTTTAGGTGTGTGGGCTTCGGTACTTGTGGCACAGGGCCTCAGCAGTTGCAGCTTTAGAGCACAGGCTCAGTAGCTGTGATGCTTGGGCTCTGTGTCTCCATGGCATGTGGAATCCTCCCGGACCTGGGATCAAACCCGTGTCTCCTGTGTTGGCGGGAGGATTCTTATCCACTGCCACCAGGGAAGTCTGTTTTTAAATATTAAGCAAAGAGATCAGTTTACTTACATTCATAGATTTTGCTCCCATCACCCTCTACTGTATTTCTACTGTAAAGGAATCCTTCTGTGATAAAGGATGTCCCACAACTTCCTGAGACTGTAACACTCTGGTTTGTATTTGGATGCTTATCCATTTCAGACCATGGCCACTCAACTAGGATGGGCTCCAGCTTCAGCCACATCCTGGGCCAGCACTGGCCTTCCTCGTGACTTTCTAGTCCTGGTATTGGGCATTGGTCAACAATCTAGATTCAGTCATCCTCATCATGAACCCCCCCGGCATCTGCAGTTCCAGCCACACTTCAGTGCCTCTAAGGCTTAGGACCCTGTTGGATTTATCTTTGTACACCAGCGCCTACCACAGGGCCTGGGCCACAGACAAAATCCATGACCTTTTGTTCAGTCACCTTCAATCACTCCCAAGGGACCGATAATAGAGAAAGGACCAACTGATAAAAAATATTCAGGCATGATAGAGAGAGAAAAAAGAGATGCATTGAAAAAGGGTGTGATTTTAAGAAATGGATGAAGACCAAGGCTGGGTGACAGCCAGGGGTGATGCACCATTTAACAGAGAACAAATGGTTTATCAGGTACCAGCATGAGTAATTTCCTCTTTTTCCCCAGCTCCAAGGTGAGTATTAGGATAAGGCTTAGCCGCTGACTTTTGAGATTGTTCTCTTCTCTGATTATGCTCTGCTCTGATTATGGTCTTAACTCTTTTCTGTCTGATATGATGCATTTTAAAATATATATTTTTAAATTTTGTGCCTGGGATGGGTCTTTGTTGCTGCACGCAGGCTTCCTCTAGTTGTGACGAGCAGGGGCTACTCTTCCTTGCGGTACATGGTGACTTCTCTTGTGGAGCGTGGGCTCTAGGGTGTGGACTCAGTAGTTATGGTGCACGGGCTTAGCTGCCCTGTGGCATGTGGGATCTTCCCAGATCAGGCAAGAGCTAGTGTCCCTCGCATTGCAAGGTGAATTCTTAACTACTGGACCACCACGGAAGCTCCTGATACTTTACATTTTTAAATAGAGACAGAAAGCTTCCAGTGAATTCTTGTGGCCCCTTCTCTGTGTGTGTTCTATCTGCTCATCTATCTATCCGTCTCTCATACAGTCATTGAGCCTATGCCAGGCAGTATGGAGGTACAGACATAAAACAGACATGGTTACTGCCTTCAAAAGTTCAGCTTCTAATAAAAGAGAATGATATTTTCAAGTAACTCTTATGATCCCTATAATAAATGATTTCATATTCTAGAAACAAGGACAAAGGGCCAGTGGAATCCAGAGGAAAGAGTGACTTAATTCCTCCTTACAAAACTAAGAACTGTTCACATAAAAGGAGGTAGCTGAACTTTCTTAGAAGAAAGATGTGGGTGTTGACAGTAGAGATGGGAGAAGTTACCTTCAGTGGAGGCCCTGGAGTGAGATCAGATTCATGGACACAAGTGTGTGATGAGTTTAGGAGGAGCTGTCCACTGGACTGGAGAACAGAGTATGGGAAGTCAAATCCTGGATTAATGGGCTGAGCCTATAATGTGGAGAGCCCTAAGGGACATTTGTAGACCATCAATCCAGCTTTCTCTTTTAATTAACATGTTCAGGATATGGTGAGCTTCCCTGGTGCTTCAGTGGTAAAGAATTTGCCTGCCAGTGCAGGAGATGTGGGTTCTATCCCTGGGTCAGGAAGATCCCCTGGAGAAGGAGATGGCAACTCACTCCAGTATTCTTGTCTGGGAAATCTCAGGGACAAAGGAGCCTCGTGGGTTAGTCCATAGGACTGCAAAGAGTCAGACACAATTTAGCCACTGAACAGCAATAGCCATACGATATAGCACTTGAGTGTTTACAAATAGAATGTAGTATGTTTTATATCATTTGATCTTCATGACAGCTATCTAAGAGAGGCATAACTTACCCTCTAATTTACAGATGAAGAAACAGGTGCAGAGACTTCCCTGGCAGTCCAGGGGTTAACACCTCACCTTTCAGTGCAAGGGATATGTGTTTGATCCCTGGCTGGGGAGCCGAGACCCCACCTGCCTCAGGGCCCAAAAATCAAGACAAACAAATAGGTTACAAATAAGTCACATTGTCTTTTATCATTCAAAGTCATTGCTTTAGTAGGTTTGAAGAGAGATCAGTTTGTCTTTGGTAGAGACAAGCCTTCCTACTCTTGTTTCCCTTGGAGCATAAAGCACAGTTTTGCTTTTAAATATTTTTGTACCTTTAAAAATGTTTTTGACATGCACACACTGCTTTATTTACTTATTTATGGCCACAGTAGTTCTTCATTGCTGCATGCAGACTTTCTCTAGTTGCAGAGAGCAGGGCCTACCCTCTGGTTGCAGTGCACAGGCTTCTTGCTGCCGTGGCTTCTCTTGTTGCAGAGCACAGGTTTTAGGTGTGTGGGCTTCGGTACTTGTGGCACAGGGCCTCAGCAGTTGCAGCTTTAGAGCACAGGCTCAGTAGCTGTGATGCTTGGGCTCTGTGTCTCCATGGCATGTGGAATCCTCCCGGACCTGGGATCAAACCCGTGTCTCCTGTGTTGGCGGGAGGATTCTTATCCACTGCCACCAGGGAAGTCTGTTTTTAAATATTAAGCAAAGAGATCAGTTTACTTACATTCATAGATTTTGCTCCCATCACCCTCTACTGTATTTCTACTGTAAAGGAATCCTTCTGTGATAAAGGATGTCCCACAACTTCCTGAGACTGTAACACTCTGGTTTGTATTTGGATGCTTATCCATTTCAGACCATGGCCACTCAACTAGGATGGGCTTCCAGCTTCAGCCACATCCTGGGCCAGCACTGGCCTTCCTCGTGACTTTCTAGTCCTGGTATTGGGCATTGGTCAACAATCTAGATTCAGTCATCCTCATCATGAACCCCCCCGGCATCTGCAGTTCCAGCCACACTTCAGTGCCTCTAAGGCTTAGGACCCTGTTGGATTTATCTTTGTACACCAGCGCCTACCACAGGGCCTGGGCCACAGACAAAATCCATGACCTTTTGTTCAGTCACCTTCAATCACTCCCAAGGGACCGATAATAGAGAAAGGACCAACTGATAAAAAATATTCAGGCATGATAGAGAGAGAAAAAAGAGATGCATTGAAAAAGGGTGTGATTTTAAGAAATGGATGAAGACCAAGGCTGGGTGACAGCCAGGGGTGATGCACCATTTAACAGAGAACAAATGGTTTATCAGGTACCAGCATGAGTAATTTCCTCTTTTTCCCCAGCTCCAAGGTGAGTATTAGGATAAGGCTTAGCCGCTGACTTTTGAGATTGTTCTCTTCTCTGATTATGCTCTGCTCTGATTATGGTCTTAACTCTTTTCTGTCTGATATGATGCATTTTAAAATATATATTTTTAAATTTTGTGCCTGGGATGGGTCTTTGTTGCTGCACGCAGGCTTCCTCTAGTTGTGACGAGCAGGGGCTACTCTTCCTTGCGGTACATGGTGACTTCTCTTGTGGAGCGTGGGCTCTAGGGTGTGGACTCAGTAGTTATGGTGCACGGGCTTAGCTGCCCTGTGGCATGTGGGATCTTCCCAGATCAGGCAAGAGCTAGTGTCCCTCGCATTGCAAGGTGAATTCTTAACTACTGGACCACCACGGAAGCTCCTGATACTTTACATTTTTAAATAGAGACAGAAAGCTTCCAGTGAATTCTTGTGGCCCCTTCTCTGTGTGTGTTCTATCTGCTCATCTATCTATCCGTCTCTCATACAGTCATTGAGCCTATGCCAGGCAGTATGGAGGTACAGACATAAAACAGACATGGTTACTGCCTTCAAAAGTTCAGCTTCTAATAAAAGAGAATGATATTTTCAAGTAACTCTTATGATCCCTATAATAAATGATTTCATATTCTAGAAACAAGGACAAAGGGCCAGTGGAATCCAGAGGAAAGAGTGACTTAATTCCTCCTTACAAAACTAAGAACTGTTCACATAAAAGGAGGTAGCTGAACTTTCTTAGAAGAAAGATGTGGGTGTTGACAGTAGAGATGGGAGAAGTTACCTTCAGTGGAGGCCCTGGAGTGAGATCAGATTCATGGACACAAGTGTGTGATGAGTTTAGGAGGAGCTGTCCACTGGACTGGAGAACAGAGTATGGGAAGTCAAATCCTGGATTAATGGGCTGAGCCTATAATGTGGAGAGCCCTAAGGGACATTTGTAGACCATCAATCCAGCTTTCTCTTTTAATTAACATGTTCAGGATATGGTGAGCTTCCCTGGTGCTTCAGTGGTAAAGAATTTGCCTGCCAGTGCAGGAGATGTGGGTTCTATCCCTGGGTCAGGAAGATCCCCTGGAGAAGGAGATGGCAACTCACTCCAGTATTCTTGTCTGGGAAATCTCAGGGACAAAGGAGCCTCGTGGGTTAGTCCATAGGACTGCAAAGAGTCAGACACAATTTAGCCACTGAACAGCAATAGCCATACGATATAGCACTTGAGTGTTTACAAATAGAATGTAGTATGTTTTATATCATTTGATCTTCATGACAGCTATCTAAGAGAGGCATAACTTACCCTCTAATTTACAGATGAAGAAACAGGTGCAGAGACTTCCCTGGCAGTCCAGGGGTTAACACCTCACCTTTCAGTGCAAGGGATATGTGTTTGATCCCTGGCTGGGGAGCCGAGACCCCACCTGCCTCAGGGCCCAAAAATCAAGACAAACAAACAAACAAACAGAAGAAATGTTGTAACAAATTCAATAAAGACTTTAAAAATGGTCCACATCCAGTATGCTAACACATATATATGGAATTTAGAAAGATGGTAATGATAACCCTATATGCGAGGCAGCAAAAGAGACACAGGTGTATAGAATGGACTTCTAGACTCTGTGGGAGAGGGAGAGGGTGGGATGATTTGGGAGAATGGCATCGAAACATGTATACTATCAGGTAAGAAATGAATCGCCAGTCTATGTTCGATACAGGATACAAGATGCTTGGAGCTGGTGCACAGGGATGATCCAGAGAGATGATATGGGGTGGGAGGTGGGAGGGGGGTTCAGGATTGGGAACTCATGTACACCCATGGCTGATTCATGTCAATGTATGGCAAAATCCATACAGTATTGTAAAGCAAAATAAAGTAAAAATAAAAATACAGGATCTAAAAAGAAAAAGACACTGAGGTGCAGAAAGCTTAAAGATTTGCTCAAGTTTCAATAATTAGCAGGTGGCTGAGCTGATAATCAAAGCCAAGACTTTGGATCCCAAAATCTATGTTTTTAAAAAGTGAAGCATTTTGTTGAAGCGTATTGTTCTTTAGCTGCTAAATTGTGTCCAACTGTGCAGTCCTATGAACTGTAGCCCACCAGGATCCTCTGTCCATGGGATTTTCTAGGCAAGAGTATTGGAGTGGGTTTTCATTTCCTTCACCAGATGATCTTCCTGATGCTTGACATATACACATAAAATACATACACAAATTAGAAATATATGACTTGAAAAATTTCACAAGTGGATAGAGTAAATAGTAATCTCTATTAAGTTAGAGAGGTTTTACATCTTTCCAATATTGTATTTTTATATCTATGAGCATGGAGTATCCCTTCACTGATCTTATTTTGTAGTTTCTGGTATAGAAATCTTGCTCATATTTCTTAGGTTTATTCCCAGGTTTTAAAATTTTTTAATGCTCTTATGATATCTTTTATTTATAATTTTAGTTAATACTTTGTTGTTGGTATAGTGGTGGTAGTATTTTACTTGCTAAGTTGTGTCCAACTCTAGCAACCCCATGAACTGTAACCCTCCAGACTCCTCTGTCCATGGGATTTTCTAGGCAAGAATACTGGAGTGGGTTGCTGTTTCCTTCTCCAGGGGATCTTTCCCATGTAGGAATCAAACCCAAGTCTCCTGCATTGCAGGCAGATTCTTTACCAACTGAGCTATGAGAGAATCCCCTTGTTATTGATATAGGAATGTACAATAGATTTTTTAAAAATTGACCTTGTTTCTAGATGACCTACTGAATTCATTTATTAATTCAATGAATCAAACTTAATTTATGTATTTTTTGACTGGCTTCGTGGTTTGTGGGATCTTAGTTCCCTGCCCAGGCCCTCAGCCTTGAAAGCAAGGAGTCCTAACCACTGGACTTCAAGCAATTTCTCCACTTACTAATTCAACAAATCAAACTTTATTGACTGTTAAAGGAGGACGTCAAGTACAGTGTTGGATAGAAGGGCTGATGGCAAACATCTTCTTTTTTTAATTGGAGGATAATTGCCTTAAAAGGTGTGTTGATTTCTGCCATACAACAACGTGAGTCAGCCATAAGTATACATATGTCCCCTCCCTCTGGAACCTCCCTCCCTCCCCACCCCTCTAGGTTGTCGCAGTGCAGAGCTGAGCTCCCTGTGTTGTACAGAAACTTCCCACTGGCTGACTATTTTGTATACAGTAGTGTATGTGTTTTAACACTACTCTCTCAATCTGTGCCACCCTCTTCCTCCACTGCTGTGTTCACAAGTCTGTTCTCTATGTCTCGACAGCAAACATCTTTGCATCCTTTTTTTAAAATCTTAGAGAAAGTCGTTTAATATTTATCATTGATGTGATATTAACTCTAGGATTTAGGTAGATATTCTTTATCATATTAAGGAAGTTCTATGCTCTTCTAGTTTGCAAAGATGGCTTCAGAATGGAGACCAGTTTGCAGGAAGGAAAAAGAATGGATCCAGAAAGGTCGAGTTAGAGTGAGGTCTATATGCGAGTCGGAGCAGGGTGGCTGCAAGGCGGGAATGTGAGCGAGGGATGCTCTGGGTTCTCTTTCTCCTCAAAGGCTCTTACGTGATAACTGCTCATCTCATAAAAATTTCAGAAGAGAAAAGAGCACTACAAGTTGCCAAAGTTCCTTTCTCTGGATGTCCCAGATGGTGCTGTTAATTATTAGATGTTTTGTGATAAAGATGTGGCCCAATTCACTTAGAAAAGTCTGAATACTCTGTCACTCTCTTTGGAAAGTCATGATGAAGGTCAGCATATTAAAGGCTTAGAGAATCCTACAAAAGGAGGACTCAATTTAATTATTTAATTTAATATAGCACGGATTCCTTCTGTCTTTGATGTCCATTACACCAATAAAATGAGACTCAAAATGAATTTTAGAGATCCTCTCTTTACCCATTATGGAGTTGAATGATTCTATAGCAAAATCTTTATATGCAGTCTGTTGGTTTTCTTAAGGTTATAACTGTATCTTTCTCTTTCCCTGTTATGTTCAAAACCATTGAGAAATAGACCCATGTGGCAAACTGGGATTAGCATATCACCTTTACTGCTGGCAAAGATAGATTGGAGGAAGCTGAATGGAGTGGAATCCAGATCGACTTTCATATATTCACTGTGATTCAGAGGGACTCACCCACCCAGCTGCATGCAGGGATAAGAATCTCTGCCTCAGTGACTTATTTCCACCTGTAGTAGGAGCATAAAGCAGAATACAAATGTTTTTCAGGAAAGCTGACTCAAAGAAGGGAAGACCACATAGGAACAGAAACCTTTAACATGACCTGAGAGAAACATGCCAACCAGTGGATGCCATACTGTTATCACTGTGCCAAAAGATACTCAGGGGATAGATGAGAAAAGGAAATTTTAGGGAGTAAAGAAAAGATGGAAGTCTCAAAAGGGTGGAAGCTTGAAGACTGATTTATGCTGGGACATAGGGAGAGAGACATGCTTGTTCTAAATAAGTCTATTTGGGACTTAGAGATAGATCCTTTTATCTTTAGGAGAACAGAGATCAGGGCTCTGATTAGCCAGCATATAAAGAGGATGAAATGAAAATGAACATTTTCTTAGGGACCCAGGAAAGAGAAAGCTTGGGAACAGGGGAGTCCAGCAGCCCTAAGTATACTGAGTCAATGACATGACCTGCCAAATTTGTTTCTCTGTTTTCCTTGCTCTCCAGCCAACCTGGTCATACACTGATCTTAGAGAGGAGGAGGAACAGGAGAGGATGGAGGCTAGAGGCCATGGGTTAAAAAGTTTCCTCCAACCCTTGGAAGATGGCCTCAGTAGTGGGTGCTCTTGGTGTGCTTCAGGGTGGGTGAGAGGCATGTGAGGAAAAAGTCTCCATTTTCCTGGAACAGACCTACAACAGCACCTCCTACTACTTTGCCCTTGAGTTTTTGGCAAGGGTTTCTGAAGGACTGTCAGAGACTGACTTAACCTGGGATGGTTCTCCCAATGTGACTCCAGATTATTCCAGAGTCACCCTTGGCTCAGAGAAACCACAGGAAGGAGGATTCATTAGCATCCTTGGAGGGGCATTTCCTAGAATCTGGCAGATGAAATAGCAAGGTTTTTAGTGACAATCTGCTGAGCTGGTGGTATCTGAATCTCGCTGTGATGGCCAATGGGGCTGGAATATACAAAATGAGGTCCTACGAGAGAAACATCCGTTTACCTCAACAAGGTGGGAGATTCCGTATTACAGTAGGCAAAAAGGGAGTGTTTCCCACCAGACTGGGAATCAGGTCTCCATCTGCTCAGCCTTCCCAGGTGGCGCTAGTGGTAAAGAACATGCCTTCCAATGCAGGAGACCTGAGACACGGAGTTCGATCCATGGCTCAGGAAGATCCCCCGAAAGAGGTCGTGGCAACCCATTCCAGAATTCTTGCCTGGAGAATCCCATGGACAAAGGAGCCTGGTGGGCTGTAGTCCATGGGGATGCAAAGAGTTTGACGTGACTGAAGCAACTTAGCAGGCACGAACACACTGCATCTATTCAGTTCATTGCCTGGGACACCTCAGACCCAATAAAGGACTGACCCTTCTCTCTTAAACTGAAGGACTCAGTTCCATCAAGACTGAGCTGATCCCATGTAGAATTAGAGAAGACAACCAGTTCTATGGGCTAACTGTTGGGATGAAGGTTGAGTGGAAGAGGAGTTGAGGTTGAACAATAAAATTCACCCAGCCTACCCAAATAAATTCACTAAGTACTCTGAATTTCCTAAATGGTATTGTTCCTGCTGGTTAAAAAATTATCTTTGAACTTCCTTAAAAAATACAAACCTTGTCTCTGAGAACACAGCTCATCGGCACTGATAACTTAGCCATAGGAGTTTGAAACCCGGCTGCACTTCACAATCACCTGGGGAACTTAAAAGAATACTGTGCCTTGGCCCCACTCTAACCAATGAAATCAGGCTCTCTGGGACGGGATTTGACCACAGTGTGTGAAAGAGTTTCAGAAGGCTCTCAACAAGAATCTGATATACCGCCGAAGTTGATCATCATTGCTCTGAACAAATAGGATATGATCAGGAGAATAGTAATGGGCAGATCACAGAGAGAGAGGAAGAAAAGTTTCAGAGTCTCGACAAGGCAGGATGTCATGTGAATTTATATTTTCACAGTCTTCTGTCAAAACCCACACTATAGCTATTTCTGTGTTTGCTGGCTTGCCTTTAATAAATCTATGCCAACCTTAGAAGTAAGATGAGTATACAGAGAGCATGTATCTAAGAAGGTATTTCCAACAGGCAGCTAGAAACTTACTCAAGGCTCTATGATAACCTCAAAATGGTGATGAAGCTTGATTTTGGTTTTTTAAGATAGATCTGATTACCCGCAAATCCATTCTTTTGATAAATGAAATTTGTTAAACATTAATATATTAAATGCAGTATATTTTTCAAATATATATATATTTAAAACATTTTCAATGGTTATCATATATAGAAACTCACAAGTCAAAAAATAATTTTTTCTACACTGGATGTTATGATTGTGTTTGGAGGGTGAGGTGCAGAGGGGACCTGAGTCCTCTTAGATGGGAAGAAGAGCGGGAGGGGCCTGGACTGGTCACACCCACTGATGCAATTAACTTAGTGTTTGGCCTCTTAGCCTGAGCTGCTCCTATTCTGCACTGAAGGTAGAGGATGATTCTAGAAAAGGAGTCTGGTGACATGAGTGGAAAACCACATAGAGACCATGGTTGTGAGCCATTTCCTAATCCCGGCTCCCCTGAGCTGTGGGCATGACCGTAAAGTAGTTATCTGTAGGACTTTTACCAGTGCAGCATGAGGGTTCAAGGAGGTCAGACACACAGCACCCCCATGAGAAAAGCAAAGTGAACTGTATCGCCACTTCCTGCAGAAGAGGAGCCTGGAGCTCAAAGTCACATGGCCGGCCCCAGAGACACAGTCAGAAAGTGACATAGATGAGACCCGAACTCCAGTTTCCCGGCTCCTCTTTCTGTGTGCTGGGCTGGCTGCCTCCTGCCTGCGTGAGCCCTGGGGTCCACGTGGAGCGACACCACCTTGAACAGATGAGCGGAAGCATGTTAAACTCACACACTGTTTAATGATCTTGTTGTTTGGACGCAGATATCGGAGTCACGGTAGCTTTCACCCTGAGGAGACCAGGTGGGTATGGACATTTCTGTGAGTCCCTTGACTTATCTTTGGGTGGCCCTGGGGGGAGATTCAATAGACCTTAAGCCAGAGACTCGCATCCATTTTTAGAAGTGTATGTGGTGGGGTTCCTGTGATGGAAACCTTGGCACACTGGAGGTGGGTGGGTGATGGCAGCTGCCTTGAAGACTTACCAGGCAATTCTTCCTGAGTTACTGGCTGATCCCAATGTATTGACTGGAGACCACTGCTGTCCTCTTTTTTAAAATTTAATTTTATTTGTGTTATAAATATATCTCTTAAATGGAAGTATACTTGCTTTACAATGTTGTGTTAGTTTCTGCTCTACTGCAACATGCTTCAACTATATGTATACATATATACCCTTCCTCTTGAGTCTCCCTCCCTGAATCCCACCCCTCAGGGCCCCTGACAACCTCTTGTTTGTAAAAATGGATAATAATAGCATCTGTCTCATGCATGGTATATTTTGGGGATCCAAAGAGCTAATGTGTATAACCTGGTATTTCATGGAACATGGTGAATGTCAAATTATGTTTAAAAAATTTTAAACTCAGGGGAATATTGTAGCATGTTTTCTTGTTATCAAGAAAATAGTAATAATCTATAGCACATTTAGGGCTTCTCTGATAGCTCACTTGATAAAGAATCCGCCTGCAATGCAGGAGATCCTGGTTCGATTCCTGGGTCGGGAAGTCCACTGGAGAAGGGATAGGTTATGCAATTCCTTATTCTTGGGCTTTACTTGTGGCTAAGCTGGTAAAGAATCTGCCTGCAATGCTGGAGACCTGGGTTTAATCCCTGGATTGGAAGATCCCTTGGAAAAGGGAAAGGCTACCCACTCCAGTATTCTGGCCTGGAGAATTCCATGGACTCTATAGTCCATGGAGTCACAAAGAGTTGGACATGACTGAGCAACATTTGCTTCATTTAGTGCACATTCAATTCATTTAAAGCAACATTTGCTTCATTTAAAGCAACTTTCAATGCACATTTTGCATGGTCTAAGCATTGTGTCCTTTTTAAACATCACCTTGTGGTTAGATAAGAAATACTGTGTTATATGTGAATGAAACAAGCTCATCTGAGTTAAGCATCCAGCCCCAGATTCTGGAGCTAACAGGTGGGGTCAAGCTGGGTCCTGAGCTGGGTTCTGTGTCTCCAGTTTACCCTCTGTTGCCTGATCTGCCAGTGACTCAATCTTTCTGGTTTGGCGAGCTGTGTCCTCTCCCTACTGTGGATGTCATGTGGCTGAGGGGGAGAAATCAACTTTCATCAAGAAGCCTTTTCACACCGGGCCTCACGCTGGGAGTATCCTTGAGTTCTGACTCAGGGTTCCAGGCAAACAACCTTGTGTGTTTGTGAAACAAACATCAGCCCCCCTCCAGAGAGCAGAGTGGGTTGTCAATTCTTTAGGCATTACTAGAAGGGTTCTGACTTCCTCTGCAGGGGGTCTGAGCTGTGACCTTCTCAAAACTGATTCTTCCCCCAAATCAATTAAAAATCACTGAGGGTGGTTCCGGATGTTGGCATATTTCAAACCTCCTAGGTGTGTCTAATAGACAGCAGAGTTAACAGCTTTTGGTTTTAAGGGGTAGGAGTGCCTGTCTCAGGCAGATTCTTTACCACTGAGCCACCAGGAAAGCCCTAAATTGGATATTATAATTAAATGAGCTGCATGGATTTTTCAGTTTTCTAATGCATCTAAAAGGTGTTCAGGGAATTCTCTGGTGTCCAGTGATTAGGATTCATGACTCTCACTTCCAAGGGTCTGCGTTCAATCCTTGGTCAAGCAAATAAAATCCAGCAAGCTGCGTGGTGCAGCCGAAACACAAAGTGGGGGCGGGGGCTGGGGGTGTTTATACTATATACAGTGTGCAAAAGCATTTTGTCTTAAAGAGTGCATGCCCTTAATCAAAAAATACTTTGTTGCTAAAAATAATAGTTTATTGCTGAAAAAAGATGCTGAGCATTCAGTGAGTGGTAATCTTGTTTTCTGGTAGAGTCTTGTCTCAATGTTAATGGTGCTGACTGCTCTGTCAGGCTGGCGGTTGCTCAAGGCTGGGGAAACTGTGGCAATTTCTTTAAAACAGGACAACCGTGAAGTCTGCCACATGGCTTGCCTCTTCTAAGAGATGGGACACCTCTCCCTCCTCCCATGCCCACGATAGCAGCCTAAGGCGTGCCCCGATGCCTCAGTCCCCAGCTGCCCCGTGGGACAGTTCAGAATGCTGAGGCCATCCGTGATGAACACTTCTGCTCCCTAAAGGTGTATTCAGTCTCCCTCTGGTAGGTACTCTTATTTATTGGTGGCAACCTCCTGTTACCGAGTGGAAATAGCTCGGTCTACTCAAGTCATCCGAGAGCTCGCTGGCCAAGTTCCCAGGAACATTGCCTCTGCCTCCATGAAATGATCACAGGCAGTGGGCCCTTGGGGACCACAGTGGCAATCCAGGGTTTGGAAAGCACTGGCTGTGGTACCTCTGCTGGGTAACTCTCCTTTGAAAACAGGAAAGGTGAAATTATTATTGAAAATTTTCTCCAAGAGTTTCAGGAAAGAGGGATTTCCCTGGTGTAGCTAAGATTCCTGGGAGACGTAAAAGGGTGTTCTTATCACATCTGATGGCAAATCAAAGTGGGAAAAATACTACCTCCAAAAAGGGTATGTTTTAATACTCTTTATATCCTGGACACTGTCCTAGGTATTTTGCTTACTTACTCCTTTTTATTCTTAGAACAATCCTGTGAAGAATGTACCTTGTTATTTATCTCCATTGTACCCTGGGGGAAACTGGCTCCAAGAACTGCTGTGACTTGTCCAATCCACCCATATCTGAGTGGTTCTGGAGCCTACTGTTTCCATTTTACTGTATTTCAGGGTCGCGAAGGCTCACCGCCCCCACCCCCAGGTCCCTTAGGCCAGCCCCCCTCCCCCACTGAATTTCGATGTTTGTCCTCTCTACAACATCGTTTACTAGTGGCTCTCAGGTATCTGCTTGCACACATCCAGGAACAGGGAATTCACTCCCACCCAGTGCAGTTCATTCACTGTTCAGACAGCGCCAACAAGGAAGGCTCCTTAATCCCTCATCTGGATCAAAGCAGGATGGAAAAGAATAAATAAGCACATAAGTGAATGGAGGGGACATCTGTCTCTTAGTTGCTTCTTCTCATTGGTCCTAACTCTATCATTTCAAATAATGAGAATAACTAACATTTACTGAGCAACTAGTATATTCCAGGTACTGGGCTAAATGCTTTACATTTGTTATCTCATTTACGCATGAGGACCCAGGAAGATAGAGAGTGACCTGTTGAAGGAGGCAGAGATGGGTTTAGAACCCAGGGAGTCTGGCTGTGGAGGCCCTAAACTTGGCTACTGCAGTTCAGCCCCTCCTGAGTCCTAAATATGTCAGCGAAAGGGAAGCTTCCTTGGTTCCTTCACTGTCCTTGTGTTGCTCCAGGACTGCAGGATGCTTCCTGAAAGGGTCTGAGCTTTGCTGCTCCCTCCTCCCTTCTGTCCCTGTTCCTCTTCCTCCCTCCTCTATGGGCTGCCCCATCAGCCTGCCCAATGCAAGGCTAGGACTTTTTCTGACTTGCCACTCTTCCACGCAGCTCCAGAGAGGGCTTCTCTCAGGAGGCCAGCAGAGAGTCAGGATGCTCCTGATATCAGCTGTAGACAGCAGACTGGGCCCTTTCCTGGGCTGAGAAAAGCGAAAGTGTTAGTCACTTAGTTGTGTCTCTTTGTGACCCTGTGGACTGTAATCTGTCAGATTCCTCTCTCCATGGAATTCTTAGGCAAGGATAATTGAGTGGGTAGCCATTCACTTCTCCAGGGGATCTTCCTGACCCAGGGACTGAACCCGAGTCTCCCTTATTGCAGGAAGATTCTCTACTGGCGGAGCCACCAGGAAAGCCCCGAGTGAGAAGGAGGCCCCCGAATGGATTCCTGCTCTTGGCTAATAATAATAATAATGATAGTGGCTGACATTCTGGGCATATACCATATGTCAGCTGAGCTGTGTACTTGTGGTGTGACCTCAATAAATCCCAGGGCTGCTTGCCCTTGGAAATGGTCTGAAAGCTTGGCTGTGGAGAGGGTGTTTTATTCTGCTTAGGGGAATCAGCAGCCTCAGGCTTCTCAGTGGCTTCTCTGACATCAAGCAGACCCAGCTCCAGGGGCAGCTCTGATACTTAGGGGCTGTGTGAACTTGGAAACATTATCTACTCTCTCTGAACCTTGGTTGTTTATCTATAAGATGGGTAGGCGAGGGTTGCTGTGTTGATTAAATGATATCATTTGTTTTGAGTGCCTGGCATAGGTGAGAAAAGAGAAATGAAGCTAAAAACAGCTAGTGCTATCTTTTAACTGTGATTCTAGGTGGATCTCATGATTTCTGTTCAGATGGCATTTCGTGGTTTCTGCAAAAGCAGACCTATCTGGAGAGTGTGTTGGGTCATCCTGACCCTTGCGGGTTTTATTTTTTTGGTTGTGCTGCACAGCTTGTTGGATCTTAGTTCCCTCAAGGATTGAACTTGGGCCCCAGCAGTGACAGTGCTGAGTCTTAACCACTGAACCACCAGGAATTCCCTTGACACTTGTCTTTTAATGCCCTTCCAGGGTGGATGAGGAGGATGGTCAGCTTTCAGAAAAACTCAGTGTGTGTGCATGTTTATTTTCTCTGAATGTGTCTGAATGAGCCAAAGTTACTATTACTGTATTTTTTAGTTTTTCTTCCTTTTTTTTTTTTTTCCAGAAAAGGGATGTTTGGGCTAAAGCTGAAGAAGAAGAAGAATAAAGCAGAGAAGGGGTTAATCCTAGCCAACAAAGGTGCCCAAGGTGAGGCTTTTGGAAGTTGGGGAGGGACCACTACCCTGGGGCCTGCGGGTCTCCAGAGTTGACCTCTACTTGCCTGAGAAGGGGGTTCACTCTCCGTGGGAGTGAGTGGGAACTGTGTCTGGGTCTTCAAACCCTGCCAACCCCAAGTATGCACCCACAGCAATCCCCATCAGTGCTGGGTCATCTGGTCGCTGAGCCAAGCAGGTGGGTGGATACCTGCTGGTCCATGAAAGCCCCCCCACTCCCACCCTCCCCACAAGGAGGCAGTGACAGAAGAGCTCAGGCTCTGGGCTCTGCTCTGATTTGCTCTGTGCCCCAGGATAAATCACTCAGCACCTCCAAATCCCAGCTTCTCCCTTTGATAAGTGTTTGGAGTGTGGGCTCAGCTGATCATGGGGGTCATGGGGAGAAGTAAGTGAGATGATGAAAATTAGCGGGAGGGCAGCAGCTGCTCTGGGGGAGGCTTTCCATCCATGGACTCATTTAACCCCTCCATCATCCTGCCAGAAGGTGCGGTCATCCCAGTTTCACAAATGAGGTCGCAGAGATGTGGTGAGAGGACTTGAAGTGTGGAAAAGACCAGCTGCAGGATTGCAGGGCTCAGTGGAAAAACCAAAATGCAAAGCCATCGTCAAGAACTTATTAAGAATAGCTGGATGGTGATTGCAGAGCACTAAGCCAAGGACAGCGAAATCCTTCTAATCACAGGGCTCAGCGGACTGCACAGACCCTTGACGCCGGCCTTGAGGAGGGCCGGAGGGTGGGCACAGAGCCAGGAAGCAACAGCATTGGGATGCAGATCCAGACCCTCGGATATTCTACACTTAGAATGGGCAACTTCCTTTTCCAAAAGCAGAAAATCCCAAGTAACGAGGTGACCCGTGGCAGTGGAGGCCAGGCCCTGAATCAGGGAGATGGTCAAATGTATTGAATCAATGAGGATCAACTCCTTCCAGTGGACAGGTCTAGGGTGATGCCTGGAGACTTCTACTGGGTGGCCCTGACAACAGCCAGTTCAAAGCCAGGTTTCTGGACCATTTCTAAACCAAAATGGGTCTGCTTTATTTTCACCCTCCTTGTCTCCTTGGAGGGATCCACCATTTACCCTTCACTGCGGTCTCCTGTAGGTGCCTGGTAGCCTTATCTCTGCCTTCCCCAACCCCGACTCCACTCCTCACTCCCATGTAAAACCCAATCTTACTAAAGAAAAATATGGGAACTCATCATACTGAAGTGCTAATAATAATAATGATTAATAAGTCATCCTTGGATGGACAGGAGGAGCATCACATTTTAAGTGGAGACAAGGTGTAAAGCTCAAGAGAAGTACTTGCCTATTGGGTGAAATAGAAGGTATCAGGGAGTGCGTAGAAAAGACTCTAGGGTCCTTCCTGATGTCCTTGAAACTATAACCTAAGTAGGACCCCGCAGTAGTCCTGGAGGTAAAGGTTGAAAAACAAAGAGTTCATTTCTTCAAGGACCTTATGAAAAATATCTCTGACACACTGAATAAGCCCCTTCTGCTTTTGACTTGACATACATTATTCATGATTCTGAAATGTAGGTTCTTTTGCCCCCGTTTTAGAAGAGGTTCAGAGAGGGTAAGTGCTTGTTCAAGGTTACACAACCAGTAGATGGAGAAACTGGCTTCTGAGGCTGGGTTCGTCTCACACCAGAACCCAGGCTTTCCTACCCCACGGGTCAGCCTCCAGTGAGGACCCTCACTGACTGTGCAGTAGGGAAAGAATCAGCTGGTGGCGATTTAGGGCAGCTGACCACAGGTGTTCCAGAGGACCTGGCTCCCATGGCTCATTCTAATTCAAGTCTTCAGCCCACAAAGCAAACAGGGCAAAGAGGAATCAGGCCTCTCCTGGAAAGTAAATAGTTTCCATCCTGCTGGCCAGGGCCTGACCCTGCAGATTGACAAAACAGAGTCTATGGAACTGAGTACAAGTTGGTCTTTCCTTCTTGGCATGACTGGGGAAGTTAGGGCTTCTCTGGGTGAAATGTTTAGAGAGTCTCAAAGTCTGTGGCTCTTACATCTGTGTATTTTGAGACCTAATGGCTATGGCCTAATTTTGTAAAATACCAGTTACCTTGACCCATCCATCATTAGGGCTTCCCAGGTGTCTCAGTGGTAAAGAACCTGCCTGCCAATGGAGGAGACATAAGAGACGTGGATCTGATCCCTGGGTCAGAAGATCCCCCGGAGGAGGAAATGGCTACCCTCTCCAGTATTCTTGCTTGTGAAACCCCATGGACAGAGGAGCCTGGCAGGCTGCAATCCATGGGGTCCAAAGAACTGGGACACAACTGAGCTCGTAACATAAGCACATACCCATTAATTAGTTACCCAGTGAGTAGTTGTTGGGTACTTTCCACGATCATCATTCATCCAACTAATATTAATGGCATGTCTTCTAAGTGTCGGGTGTTGTGCCAGATTCTGGGTATACAGTGGTGACACTGGATAGTTTAGAGGGAGTTCAGTCCTGTGGGAGACTCTTCCGTTTGTCCCTCCAGATCTATTCTCCACCCTTGTTCATCTGTTCTCTGTCCTAGGAGGCTGACCCCACTGGATGCACGACCCAGGTCACCTCCCCAGTGTTGCACCCCAGCACGAGGTCTTGGGGAGGGAGGAGAAGGAGGTCAGGACGTGTTCCCCAGCTGGAGGATGGTCGTGCCCCCTTCTAGGGAAGCCCATGTGACCTGACCTCCTCTCTTCTCCGGTTCTAGTAACTATCCTCTCTCTTCATCTGCACGGTCTCCAAGTGGTAGCAGCTTGGCTGCTGTGAGCTCCAGATAGCTCTACAATCCTTTGTGGTTTTTCTACACCCACACCTTTGTAAAAAGTCCTCAGAACATCCTGTCCTGGTTGGGCCATCTGTTACCCATGGGGGCCCTGATGAGGAAACTGCATTACAAGGGGAGAAAAGCGCTGGAAAGAAAACAGACCATGTGCTTAACTGGAGTCTATTGGTTTTCTTTTAGTGTGGTTCGAGAGGGGCTTCCTGGGGGCGGGGAATATTTAAGTTACAACATTGAGGATGAGTGGGAGCCCCCAGTGCGGGGAGAGCAACTCAGGTGGAGCAGCCTGTGAAGAAAAACTCCAAGCAGGAGGCAGCTTGTTAGAAGGGATGGGAGTGAGTAACTAGAAAGCAAAGAGGGCAGGACCAGAGGAGGGGGTAGGCCAGGAGGAGACGGCAGTCAGGTAGGTAGGGAGTCAGAGTCCTGTGCGGACTTCAGACATATTCTAAGTGCAGTTTTTCAAAAGAGGGGTTTTCAAAAGAGAAACTTAATCTTTTTTTTTTTTTTTTAAAGAAGGTTACTGTGGATGCTGCTTGGTTACTTGATTGGAGAGGACACAGTATTTCAGTGACTGAATGAATGAGTGAAAGAATGGATGAGGGAGGGAGGGAGTGAATGACTGTTGGCTATGGATGAAGCTTCAGCTGACTGCCTTCCCACCTCCAGGTCGTTCTCACCCTCCTGCATATAAACTCCCATAGGGAGGGGTCCATGCTTTGCTAATTTCTCCATTTGCACCTCTAACATAGCCCAGATTCTGGCATGTGTAAGGTTCCTAAGAATGTTCACTGAATACCTGACGCTGTAACAGTTGCTCCTCATTCCTGAGGCCCTGTGGTCAAGACGGGGAGCAATAAAGTCTATCTGCACAGTTCAAGTCGCGCAGTTGGGTACTGGCACTACTCTAGGGTCTCTGCGGCTAGACTTTCGTTTCCCGAGTGACAGAGTCAGAGCAGGCAGCACGGGCTCAGCCATCCCTTCTCCAACTCCTGGACACCTATGAGGTCCGTGTCCATGAGCTCCTGCGGCACCATGGGCTGCGTTATTCTGTCTTCTGACTTACTTCTGTTGTGTTGGTTCACTAATTCAAATCAGAGAATCAATATATATCAAAGTTGGAAGGGGTTTAGAAGCTTACCCGTTTCCCATAGAGCCCAGGGTTCTAAGAAATGGCTTCAGGGTTTGCTGAAGAGGAAGATGGTGAGGCTGGGAGAAGGTCACTGCCCTGCATTCCACCCCATGGCCCATAGAACAGCTTAGTGTCAACAGACTTGTGTTGTATATTGAGGTTCAGTATAAAATTACACTTATGAAAACGGACCTGGATCTGTTCTCTTCGGGGAACATTATTCAAGCTACGACACCTCGCTTCTCAAAACTAGCCCTTGAACAGCAGTAATGGCCTCACCAGGGTCCTTGCTTTTAGAAATGCAGAGTCTTGGGCCCTACCCTGGACCTACTGAATCAGAATCTGCATTTTAAGAGCTTCACAGGTGATTTTTATGCACATGACATTTTGCTAATGAGACGGAGAGGGAATAAATTAGTTGTCTAAAGTCTAAATGTGGCAAGGGTGTGACTTGAAAGTGCATCTTTAAATTCATAAGCCATAACCCCACAACACCAGGCATACAAATCTACCCTTATTTTGGAAACAGAGATGCATAACATGTGTCTGGCCTTTCTGTCCATAAAATGTTAAGGTCCATGAGGTCAAGGACAGTCTCCTGGTCTCCTTGTGTGTCTGTGGAGACGGCATAGCGCTGGACACAGAGTCGAGGCTCAGATCGCCACAGTGTGGCATATGTAATAGACTTTTCCCTTTGTTTGCTTCTCTAGATGGTCAAGCTGAAGCAGAGACATCACAGGAGGGACCGTCTCACCAGGAAGGCCTGGAAGATTTGATTTATGACAACACTTCCACCACTCCTGTCCCCTCATCTCCTCCAAAGAGAAGGTACAGTGTTGACACAGGCAATCAGCCTACACTGAGCACCTCCCTTGTGCCAGGCACCCTGCAGGCTCTGGGAGGATAACGCCAGTCCCTGTCTTCAAGGAGCTGAAGGTCTGAGGCAGGAAGACAGCGTGCTGTGTCTCCTTCACTTCCTCTATGGCAGTGCTGGCCAGGGCCCCGGCTCTACCAGCTTCTAGTTTTAAACCTTCATGTCCCTCATTGTTCAGGAATGACAACAGCAGCAGGAGACAGAATCAGGAGCTGTCTCTCACCTGTTAAGTCATCGAGATGCTAGATGTCTTAGCTTTGTGTTTGTCCCAAATGAGAAAGTGGTTCTTTTACTACCCAACAAAAAGTCAGAACAAACTGACCTTCTGCACACAATCTGCTCTATCAGTTAGCTATCAGGGTGTAACAAATAACCCCAAGGCTTAAGGTAAGAATTCATTTTTGCTCATGAGTCTATGGGTTAGTTGGTTAGTTTTTACTGGTTCCAGATTGTCACAAGTACATCACTCGTGTTTCTCTCATCATTTGGCAGCTCTGTTGATTTTAGTTCGAGGGTTGGTCCATTGTGCGCTGGCCTAGGATTTCTTTACTTGGAGCTATGGGGATTTTCTCACTATTGTACTGCATCCTCTAGCAAGCTAGGTTTTTTGCGGGGAGGCCCACACAGTTTGTGGGATATTAATTCCCTGACCAGGAACTGAACCCACACCCCCTGCAGGGAAAGTGGGGAGTCCTAACCACTGGCCCACCAGGGAATTCCCCCCAAACTTTTTCCAGTGGGGCTAATGCCAGAGTTCTGAAAGAAAGAATGGAGTATACACACGCTCTCTTGCGCCTAGGCTTGAAACTGGCAAAAGTCACTTCTGCTGCATTCTTTTGGCCAGTGCAAGTCACAAGTCCAGCCCGTGTCACAGCAAGAGCAGACTACAATTTCCAGAGTAGACAGTCTGGATATGGGGAAGCCAATAACTGGGGCTAGATACCCTTTGATTTGTTTGTGTCCATTTCTTATTTATGGTAATTCCTCATGCCATCCTTTCCTTTCCACTCAGGATTATTACTATCAGTAGAGCAAATTCGTGCTTCCCTGGGTGACAAGAAGATCCTGAGTTGTTATTACTGGACTGTGATAGGATGCGCAGTGTATGTGTGTAAGGGTAGGGTAGGGGGGCAGAGAGAGATGGAAATCAGAAGAGGTGATAGCTCAGATATTGACGCTTAAAAGAAAGCATGAGACTTGCATGCTCATACTCACTGTAATATCCCCTTGTCCCCTACACTGCACCTTGACACCTGCCTCCTTCAAACTCCAGAATCAGGATTTCAATGATTTTTAATATCCTCTAATGGATCCTTTGACATTTATTTTACTAGGATAATAGTACTGCATTGGTGGAGAAAGGCAGGTGAAAGAGAAGTACTAGCCTTTTCCTTTCTCCTTGGTCAGGGAATTTTCCATCAGTTAAAATTCTACCCATCCACCAGTGCTCAGTTCAAACTTGACCTCTGTACTGACTTCTTTATTGCTTAGTTTGGCTCTCACGCATATTTCTCTTCTCTGAACTTCTGTTACATTCTTTCCCGATGACACATTTTGTACTTAATAGTTCTGTCTATATATTCTGGTCCTCTCTCCCTTGGATAGATTGCTAGCTCTGCAAGGACCAAGATGATGGCTTCTTCATGTTTTCTCCCTGAGACTAGCACATAGTAAATGCTCGATACAGCTTTGCCATTTTATTAAAGAACAGATACTCTTTGATATCTATCTTTTCCTACATGCACTATTTCTTTTAATCCATAGAGCAACCCTATGCAGTAGAAATTATTTCTGTTTTAGATGAAGAAATTAAAGTTAATGTCACAAAACTGGGGAAAACAAATATTCTAATTCAGACCAGTCTGACTCCAAAGCCTTGAGATTCTTACTAGTTTATTCTCTACTAAAGTCAGCTACAATCAGCAGAAACAGAATGAAATCAGACGCAGTCTTGCTAGAAGGCAAGAGAATAAAATTCTATAGAAATTCGAGCTCTGTTTTTTTCCTCACCCATTGTGCTTCTGTGACAACAGGGATTCTTCATATCTTTCTATTATTATCCAGTTTCTAAATGCCCAGGCATTGTATTTCAATTACTCGTGACAGTCCAGACAAATGAAATCCCTTGAAAGTGAAATCTCACTAAGATGGCTGGTTGTTCCTTGCAATTTTCTTTGTTTTTTATTTTTCTTACCAATTTTTTTCCCCCTAAAAGCAATCATGAAACCCAGAATTGCTGGGTGAAATGGCAAAGTGGTCATCTGGATAGGACCAGACAGCAGATAAAGAAGATTCTTATTTAGACCCAGGTCTACCACTGATTTGCTGGGGCATCTCAGGTTCTCATTCTGTAAAATAAGAAATAAATGTTACTGATAATCATACTCACAATAAGACTTGAAGTTTAATTTTTGCCATATGCTAAGTTAAATCTTTATATATGTTACATCTTTTAATTGTAGTGACCACTCCATGTATATGGGTTATTATTAGCTCCATTTTATAAGATGGGAAAACAGGCGTAGAGAGGTTAAGTCACGTGTCCATTTATACTTATCTACTCCAGAGAAGGAGAGAGAATATCTAGTATAAATAAAAGCACTTAGAAATACCTGGGAAAATATTAGCATGGCTTATGGATTTAAGGTAGGTTCTTTTATTTATTTATTTAGAGAATAGTAATTACATATTTTTGAAGAAGCATTATTTTTTTGCAGTATAATTGTGTTACAACTGTGTATTAGTTTCTGCTGTGCAATGAAGTGAGTCAGCCATGTGTTTGCATATGTCCCCTCCCTGTGGGCTCCCTCCCCCTTCCCCCAGGTTATCGTAAGCACAGAGCTGAGATCCCCACACCCTGCAGCAGCTCCCCCTAGCTCTTGCACACACACACACACACACACACACACACACACACACACACACGGTACAGGTCAGCACTATTTTCAGTTTGTCCCCCCCCCCCTCCCCCCTCCCTGTGT